>PVJX010014536.1:0-44420 GCA_004027295.1 Dolichotis patagonum | reverse complement strand
GATCTCTAGTCTTTCTGTGAAACCCAAGAGTCACTGAGGGGTTTGTGTCCTCAAAAGAGATTTGAGCCTGTAACTTATGGAGCAAGTCTTTTCCAATCAGGGAGTAAGGACACTGGGACAAGACAAGGAAAAAATGGGTTAGGGACCCTCTGCTCAAATCTGTAATACTGGCCTAATCCATGGGTTAGCCTTTATTTTTCCAGTTGTTCCTTGAATGCTTATCTTGGTTTGAGTCAAGGGACCCACTGGCTGTTGTAGGACTCAATAGCTCGCTCCTGTGTTGACCAAGAAGCTGACCTTTTGGGCTATCTCCATTAACTCTGTGTCTTATCTTTGAATCTTTCTAGTCTTTGAAGCTTTTTTTATATCTGGGGCTGACTGGGAGACAAACACGATATTTAGGGCGCATCTATTCTCAGGTGCCTCCAGATCAATAGATGTATAGGAGGCACTCCAAGAATGTAGTTAGAGCCTTGTCAGGTCCCTAACTTAACTCTGTTTAGACAGATTAGTTGGCTTGCAAGTACCTGCTTTTAAAAGCACCCAAACGAGTCTTGCGAAACCATACAAGAGCCTCCTTACCTTGAATAGAGCGAGTGAGGGGCTTGGGGTAGAAGCCCAGAAAAGAGGCGCTATAGCCAGCTGGGTTTGTGCTGCTGTTGCTGTGCTGGGAGTAGCTGGCAGGAAACAGTTAAGGTGCTGTGCTCTGGCTGAATGCTCAATGAGCAGGCAGGAGGAAGGGGGGCCGAGCTATTTTCTGCAGTGGGAGCCCAGAGAAGTCTGGGCCTCAGGCTTCAGGGTGTGGAGAAGTCAGGGCCTCAGGTTTCAGGGTATGGGGGCACATGCCAGGTGCAGAGCCTGCAGGCGGGACTGGATGAGTACCCCCTCTCATGGGGGACCTGCTGGGTGAGGTCCCCACAGCAATGGCAGCAGTGGCAGCAGTGGCAGTGCTGTTGTTTTTCAGAGAGTTGAGGTAGACATGCTAACACAAAGAGAGGTTAAAAGTCCCTTCTGGAGGCCAAGAGACTCTGAAAGAGATCCATTTAAATTCACAAAAAGTTTGGAGCTTTCCTGGGTAAACAGGTTCACCATAGGAAGAGGTTCTTTGACCGAAATTCCTGAAAAACAGTTAAGAGCACATTTCAAAGGCAACAAAAAGCAAAAGCAGACTGACACAATCACATGAATAACAGACAAATAGTAAACATTAAATTGGTAACAAACAAGATTAACAAAACAAAGACAGAAATTAACCGAGAACTAGTCAACAAGTTAACAAGTCCCAGGCAACCTCTTGTCTGGGAATGGGTCTTGGAGACTTTACTGTTGTGTCCAACATCTCCAAAGACCCCCCGAGGAGCACCCAACAAAAACTAGAACAATCTTACCAGTAAGGATCTGCACTGCTCTCTTCGAATTAGCTTCCAGGGATTTTGGTTTCTCTTTGAAACAAGAGATTCCTTGGGCAAGGAATGTCTCTTGGCAGTCGCCTGAGGAACAATTGCCTCAAAGAGAGGCTTGGATCCTATAATCCAGGGTGAGCCCCCAAATGAGATGGGTTTGTGAACAATAATATAGGAATCCAGGCAGCCAAATTGATAAATTTGGAGTTTAATTAGCTGAGCTCAGGACTACTCCTATACAGACCCCCCTGGTTCAGGTTCCAAACAAATGGCTCTGAACTAGAAAGTTACAGAGTTTTTAAAAGAGAGAATCACAAAAGGCATCCTGTTGGAAACAATTTAGCTTGACTCTTTCAATAATTTTCGGTTGACACCTGTATCCTGCTTCTTTTGTTGAGCAGGTTAATTTTTCTCCTGTAGGTACAGCTCATTCTACTTCTCATGGGATTTGTACCCTGAGTAATTTTCCATTTTTCTGAGTCAAATACAGGGCACTAGTTAAATGTGAGACTCAAGATGGCGTCAGTTATGCCAAGCCGTAACAGTGGCTGTCACAGTGAATGGTTTGCATGCGTTGACTGTGTCTTTGGGACAAATCCACTTGCTCATGGTGAGTCATCTTATCATGTGTCACTGGTCAGTTTGCCAGTCTTGTTGAGTTTTGCATCCATATTCATCAAGGATATTGGCTTGTAGTTTTCATTTTTATGTTTTGGTATCAGGGTAATGTTGGCCTTGTAAAATGTGCTGGAAGAATTCCTCCTTTTTTTAACTACATGAGAAGAATTAGTAGCTTTTTCCTTAAGTGTTTGGTAGACCCAGCATGAAGCATGTGGGCTGTGGCATTCTAGATTACTGATCTAGATTACTAGATTACTGATCAGATTGGTCTGCTCAGCTTTATCATAGTTCTTCACTATGGTGTAAGGTGTACTCTGCTAGGAATTTGTTTTTCCTAGGTTATTCAAATTTGCTGCCATGGAGTCGCTCATAGTGATCTAATCATCTTTTGTGTTTCTGTGTGGTAATGGTTCCCTTTTCATCACTGAATTTGTATCTTCTTTTTCTTAATCTAAGTTTTGTCTTTTTTGTTTACTTTTTAGAACCATTAATTTTTAAAAATTTTTAACATTGTTTAATCTCCATTTCATTTTTTTTATCAGATTTAGAAAACTATCTTAATGTTAATATCACAAAATTCTAGAATGAGTTTTATAATTACAGATATTTTTATTAGTGCATATTTGCAGAACATGCAGGTTAGTCATTTTGGGGAGTGGGTACATGTACATAATACCGCTTGTTTTAATCTCTCACCTCTTTTCCTCCTCCTCTAAATCCCTTTTCCTCATTTTTGTTCTTGTTGAAATTATCATTCTTAGCTCATGTTTGTGGCACATGTGTTTACGTTGAAGCTATGATGTTCCTGTACTTAGCTTATTCTTATTCTAGTTATTTCCCTTTCTTCTCCCTCTCCCTCTCCCCCTTGGTTGCCTGATCCTTTCTTGTTTGCAACAGACCCATCCCCAGTCTCCTTCTACACGTCCTTTATTGTGCTCCTATTTTGCTTTACTCAAATGAGAGACACCATATGGTATTTAGGCTTTTATGTCTGATTTATTTCACTCAACATTGTATCCATTGCTTTCACTTCTGCCCAGGTCTCTTTTTTCTTCTATTTTTGTAGGAGCTTTGTTCTTGATTTTTTAATTCTTTGCGATTCATCTGTAGGTTGAGATTTTTATAGTTTTTGATGTACACTGATTTCCATGAGCTTCTTCATAGCACTGCTTTTACACAATGTTCTATATCCATTTTCATCTGTTGCAAGAATTTCTTCCATAATCAACTGGTCATTAATGCTAAGTTGTGTTTGTGTTAATGTTAGCTATGTATTTGCATCATTTCTGAAGTTGCCTTGCTATTGATTTCTAGTGTTACTACATTGTGGTCAGGAAAGATGCTTGTGGTTTTAGGGTTTGAGGATCTGTCGAGGTTTGCTTTGTGGGCTGTCATAGGCTGTGAGCCGTGGCTGCCCCATAGCTGACAAAAGGGGCTTTCTCTAGCTGTTGAATGGACTCTCCCATAGAGGTCTGTGAGACCCACTGGGTTCAGGCTGTGATTGAACCTTGCCATTCCTTTGATTTTTCTGTCCGGATGACCCATCCACTCCTGAGTGCAGGGTGGTCAGTTTCTCAAATGCTCTGGGATTAGAGTCCATCTTTCCTTTCCCTCAGTCTAGGAACTTGCTTTCTATATTGGTTGCATATACATTTAGAATTGTTATTTCCTATATTCATTTCTATTGATTTTACGATACAATTTTTACTCATGCCCTCATGATGTCCATAATTTTTACTAAATATCCTAAATCTGGCTGCCCAGATGTCAGAAACGACTTGAAGTTCCTCAAGTTGATGTAAATTATTAGTGCAACATTTGTCACCTCTCAGGCACTCAGGAAGCACTTGCTGTGCTGTACTGAGACACAAATACTCATGTATTTGAAAAAAGAGGTTGTTGCCCTTCAAAAATGATAGCAAGGGTATTGAGGTTGTTTTAGCTTTCGGTCCCTATAGCAAAATACCTGCAATAGCTTCTGAAGAGTGAAGGTTTTTGTTGGCTTACAGATTCGGGGTATCAGTCCCTGGGCACCTCACCCTTTGGTTTTGCATATGTCGAGGCAGACATCATGGCGGGAAGCTTGCAGTATACAAGATGCTTACCTTACAGCACAGGCAAACAAAGACCAAGACAGGAAGGGGCAGAAGCACCAGTGTCCCTTTCAGGGCTATGTCTCTAGTGGCCTGGTTGCCTTCCACCAGGCCCAGCTGCCAAAGGACCCCAAAGGACCATGGACAGGTCCCCCAACAGGTGGGCCCTGGGCACCATCCAGGATCCAATCTACAGCAGTTGCACCTTTTATTTCTATATCCACAACACTGGCATGCAACAAGTATCTACCAAATGAAAAAGGAGCAAATGTGCTATTGTGAAAAGGAATATTAATGAGATTAAGTAAAAATAAGGTAATACTGTTACTCTATCCCCATCACACTTCTACTCTGCTCATAATAATTTACAATAAGCAAATTTTCATTTGCCAAATACTTTGAAATTTATTTAATCACAAAATCATAGGTAGAGAAGTATTACTACTTCTTTCTTAGCAGTGGGGAAAAAAAGAGGTTCAAAGAAGTTAAGAATCAAAACCTAATTTCGAGTGAGATTCAAATCCCCATCATCTCGGAGTCCACATCCCATATATTTCGGGGTATCACAGACATGTGCAGTTCTGCCAGCTCCATGGGTGCAGGTCAATAAAACAGAAGGGCCAAACAGTTGTCTCTGAATGTGAGGCCTGTTCTCTTCATTTGGCTTTGACTTTGTGCCTTCCATAAACCTGTAACGCAATCTGTATTTCCTCAGTGTCTCTGTCAGTCATTATTACTCCTATCTACAGACCACGTAAAAGAATCTGCTCTCCAGCTCCAGTGAGACGGCCCAAGGTTTGAAAACGTAAGATTCTTCGATGACACTTATTATGGATCTAGGCACTGCAAGAACCACCAGACAGCAATTGTTCCTACAGTGGCCAAGTGTTTAAACCAGCCAAAACGCTTGACTTCCATAGTTCTTAACAGTTTCCCTTACATAACCTGCTTCCTTGTTCCATCACTTTTACAGCGGAAGATGAATCCCCATTTCTAGTTCCCCTAGGTAGGTGTAAGATTATTTGATCTTTTGCTTCTGTGCTGTGGGACTGTAAGGGCCTTTTCTTCTTAATACTTAAAACCTAAGGTAAAATATGAGCTCCTCCTCTCCACCTGCCTCTCCCCAGCAGCTGTAAGTAAATTTAAAGAAAACAATATTAAAGTTAGAGGCACTGGGAAAGATAGCAATTTCTCTTGCTTTCAAACTAATTGTTTTTTATTATTTTTCTTTGAGGAAAAGCAGTTCTTGATATAAAATTTATCGGGTTTATTATCATTTATTAACACTTTCTGCTAGGTGCTTTGCAATAAAGAGGATGCTGGACACCGCTTGCTCTGCAGAGTGGTTACAGTGAGCTCCCAGGGCAGGCGGCGGGTGCGGGACAGGTAGCACCCAGCATTGAGAACACTGTGGGCCCAGGACCGTTTCCTCCCCACCCCCCAGAGAGCAGTGACATTCCCCAGGGACACTGCCTGGAAACCAGGTCTAGGGAGGATCTCTGTGGCACCACGAGGCCGTGGGGAGGCGTTTTCTCTGAACAGAAGATTCTGTCCTCGAAGGCCCAGCAGTAGGAAACACAGACTTTGCTCATGGGATGGGGCATGGGCTGCTGGAGCTGGGACCGAAGGGCCAGTCTGAGAACAGGAGGGCTTGGGTGGGTTGGACTCGAGCACATCTGGGTTTCTTTATCTGCGTGGTATTTTTGTGTTGTGGATGACACAACTGACCAGCTGAAAACATTCATGCAAGTCATTTCAGTGCCTTATTTTTCAGGTGTTTATTAATAAACATTTCTGAATTGTGGAACATTACTCTCACCTAATCAGTGTTTGGTAGTATCTGTTTCTAGTACAAAATAACCACTTTTTTCTGTTAGCAAAAACAAAACAAAAACACCTGACCTCTGTTAGCCCATAAGGTGACTCCTGGCTGGGTCAGTACCAACTTACTCACAAGCTCGCGGGGACCAAGCACTGCCGTCCACCTGGTGGGACACCCTGAACCCCACAGGTGACTCACAGCTCACGGGCCGACGGAGTGACTATGTTTGCCTTACTTCAGTTACAAAGAGCACTTGACATGCTATGCGGTGGGTATCAATTAAATTAGACTAGCAGCAAACACTTTAGCCTTTATGCCAGGAGTGCAGGGACTGCAGAGGGCAATAAAGTAGGGTTTCTCATCAAGGGGCAGAGCAAGGGGCCACAAATAAGACTGCCACAGGGTTTCTCCCGTGAGAGGCACTGAGTCAGTTTCATTGGCCATCTACAGAAATGGCCAAATAACACAACACCAAATTAGACCACTTCGCCCATATTTTACATTTTCCTTCCCTCTTCAGTGGGAGCTGATATCTGCTCAAATCTTAACCAAGCGAGCTCTCTGGTCCCAGTGTCTTCTCAGCCTAGCCTACCTTCATGGGCTCCCTATGCCACTGAATAGGCTTGCACCTCTGGCTTGCATCTGTGGCAGTCTTGAGCACCGGCTTCTGCTTTGAGGTGAGCATAGCCAATGGTCCGGGCCCCTGTCCACTCCTCCCCCCAAAGTCACCCGGTCCGTCCGAGGACCCCCGCTGTCCCTAAGAGAGTGGTGGTGAACCTCTGGCATGTGTGCCACAGCAGGCTGTGTGTATCACTGTCAGCTCCGCAAGCTTTGCCATTAAGGCCCTAAAGGCCGGTTTCCCCCGGAAATGGAGCGGTGGAAGCAGGTGAGGGGCGGGCAGCAGCGGGCGGACGTAGATGGCGGAGTCCCATCCGCTGCCTCAGGGGTCATGGGCAGATGTGACCTGTCCTCTGCCTCAGCCTGTGCGCCCATGGGGGGGGGCTCAGTGCCTCACAGTCCTCAGCCCAGCCGGGACCTCCCTCCCTGCGCAGCTGGAGGAAGGCACCCGGGACACACACCTGGGGAGCTCCTCAGAGCCTCCCAGCTGGAGACAGAGTAGCCCACTGAGGCACTATCCAGGGGAGTAAGCACAGTGGCTTCGGGCTTTGTTTGAGCACAGCAGATCTGTGTTCCTTAAGAGCAGCTTAGGAGCTGGTGAGGATCCCTCTAGCTGCCTACACCAGCCTTCACAGGAAACAGGAAGCAGCTTCAGGTCCCAGCAGAGGGGAGTGTCTTCACAGCTTCATTGCGAGCTTATTCTGTCAGTGCACCTTGTGCTGACGTAGTTCCGTTTATTATGAAGCACAGTCACAGAATGCATTGACAGTTTTATTTTGAAGGTTTGTTATCTTTTCTTCCTGCATTGTAAAATATACAGCACAGAATGCAGAGCACAGGACGCTCAGGAAGGACACCAAGGCCAGCAAGCAACCAGTGCTGGCCAGAAGCTCCACTTCTGCCCCCTCCAGAGCTACCTGGTTTGGGGGAACCCTGCCTTGCTTTCGGCACAGTGCTGAAAGCCTAGAGTGCACCCCTACACACATGCTTTCCTCCTGCAATGTCCAAGTTGCCTCCATTCCCCACAGTTTACCTCCTCAGGACTCAGGTTGCAGGGCTGCAGCCTCGCAGCAGCCAGGAGTTTTGTGTGCTACCCGTTGGGGATCTGCCTGGGCTCCAGGCTGTGTTGGGGTGGCGATGTCGTGACTGGAGGATTCCTTTTCCCCTCTCCTCCTTCCCCTGCTCCCAGACACAGCTGCACACCGGCCTTGGGCTCTGCGGTCCCCGGGAGACGGACTGGAGCCTGCACCATGCCAAACGCCGTCCTCAATTTGGGCTTTATGAGGTGGTCCTAGGGTGGGGAACCGTACAAACCCGGTGGCCACACCTGAGCCTTCTTCCCAGAGCTCTCCTACGTGCAACTCCCCGTTCCCATCCCAAGTACACTGTGACATGGCTTAAACGTTCAATGAGAAAAGCATTTGATACTCAGAAATTGCTTTGCTGGCACCTCCTGAAGAACACGCGGGACCCGTGTGGGAGAGACACCTAGTCCATGCTCATCATCCCCCGTCAGCTTGAGGCCAGGGACCTGTCTGCAGGGCCACACACATCCACCCTTCACCAGGCACAGGAAGTCAGGCCTGTCACTGTCACCCCACCCAGCATCAGAGCCCCTTCCTGGTGGCCACAGCATGAGGACTTCTCTGTCTGGACCGGAAAGTGCTCTCCTGAGTGGTCCTCTTGTGTCTGACCCATAAGCACAGCTGCTCTGTCCTCTTGTCGCCTCCCCAGTGCCTGTCCCTGCTTGTTCAGCGACCCTCTGACCTCCTTCAACCCCCAGTGCCAAATGCCCAGGTCTGCAGTCCTCGGCCTGCCCCAAGCCCTCGTCCTCCGCTAGCAGAGCTGAGCCCTCCACCTGCCCTCCACTCCTCCCAAGCCCTCCTGCCCAGCCGCAGGCTGTCACTGTGTCCTGGCATTGTGCGTGCCATATCAGGCAGCATGGTGTGTCTGCTTGTTCCAGATTAACACCTTGATGCCTTCCCCAGTCAGTCAGAAATTTCTAAAAGGATGAGTTTTTAAAGAATGCACAACCTCCCATGACAGACAAAAGCCAAATGGTGCTTACTTGTGTATCCAATGCTTGTAGATTTTTAAAATTATTTTCCAATTAAGAAAACAGCTAAACATTTGAAATTGCACTTTGTTCTTAAATGCGGCCCCATTGTGACATCTGGGTTTGAATGTAGATTTGCTGGTGAACAGTGGGGCCGCGTGGTGGGATCCCTGTCACTCATGTCCCATCCTCCAGAGCGTGCCTTCCTCAGGGCCTCCCTGCTTCTCCAAGAGGAGATGCGACTCCCAACATGGAGCCCAGCAAGCAACAGCCTGCCAGGGAGGCCGACGCCTTTGACCGTCATCTCTCTTAAGAAGCCCGTTTCTGGTAGTGTGATATTCCCAACTCAGCGCATCCTTCTAGGGTAAGCACAGGACGGCGCTGCACCACAGCATCCAGGAGGTGCCTCGGGGATGTCATTTTCCTGTGAGGCCACTGAAGTCAGTGTCCCTAGGGTAGATGCACGAGAGATCCAACAGGACAGAGTCCTCCCGGTGCTTAAGAAGGGAGCCCAGGCGGAGCTGAGCAGCTCCGTCCATCAGCCTCCGACTCAGCCATGCTCTGTCCTACATGGGAAATGAGCCTTCTAGCTGGGATTTAGCTTAGTGGCTTAAGCGCCTGCCTGGCAAATGCAAGGTCGTGAGTTTGATCCCCAGTACCAAAAAAAAAAAAAGCCTTCTACTCAGCCGGGACCTAGCCAGTGTTTGTCCCCAGACAAGGCCTGGGACTCAAGTCTCTGAGTGGTGATGCTTGAGAGGTGACCTGCAAAGGGCACTGTGACCACAGAGCAGTGCTGCGTTCCATCCTCCTCTGCATCAGACTCTGAGGTCTGGGTGGTCTGGGCAGGAAGAGGCAGTTTCCCCACCGAGGGGAGTAGGTCCCTGTGTCCATCCTGCAGCTGGGGTCTGGAGCCACATCCCCTGGAGCTACACCTAGCAGTGCCTTCCTTCTGGGCTCACTCCCGGAGCCCTGCTCCCCAGGCTAGTGCTGGTCCCCGAGATCACAGCACTGCCCGTCTGCCTTGCAGAGCCCCTGGTCTCACAGTGCCAGTACCCTGCTGAGTACCCCAGGCCCAAGGCTCCATGTAGCTCCCTGCTCTGGCCAAACACTCAGACCCCCCCCCAGAACAAAGCAGATACTGTGGCTGCACCCCAAAACTCTCTGCCAGGGCCCACGATGGTGTTTAAAGCTCTTTGTGTATTTGCAGTATACACCAAGGCCTTGGATCACACCTAACCATGTGTAGTCTCCGGTGCAGAGCTGCCTGGTAAGTCTGGGGACTGGCTAATGAGTAAGTGAAGGACAGAATCCTCTGGAAGCAAAGCTACCCGCCCACCTGTGAAAGCACTGTGCCTTTGCTAGGCTGCTGGCCCAGCTCTGTGAGAAGGATGCTGGCAAATGAAACAAACTGCCGTCCCCAGCCCACGGGCTGCTGCTTTGCCAAATGGCAGAAGAGAAGCCTGTGTAGGACACGAACCTGCTTTTGCTGCCGTGAGCGACACAGTCCCGAGCTCGCCCTGAGAGGGACTCGGAGTGGGTCTTGCTCTTCAGGCCCAATCTGAGTGAACAAGGGCTTCAGATCTGGCTGCTATAGTGGGTTACAGGACGGGAAGGGAGGGGCAGTGTAGTTTTAGAAGCACTCTGGACGCACTTCTGACTAGAAGAAATTTGTTTAAAACCCAGTCTAAGACTGCATGTGGTCATTTGTAACCAGCAACTGACTTCAAAGGTCAGGTGTAAGTAGAAGGTGGGTGAACCCAGGGAACCACTGTGAGCACCCAGGGACCCAGCCGTGGCACCTTGTCAGCTGAACTAACAATGGTGCTTTGCCCAGCCAGCACTGTGTCTGCCTGGCTCCCAGGGACCTTGGAGACTGAGCACTCTGCATGGTCCAAGCTTCACGGCCCCACTAGGGGAATGCCACCCCCACTGCATCTCAGTGAAAAGCAGAGGGTCATGATGACGAAGGAACTTGGCCGCGTGTCGAGTCAGGGAGCTCAGTTCCACGCAGCGCACTCGGCCCGGATCTGCCGAGCTCGTCCCTGAGCCCGCTGAGCCCAGGGCTCTGGGCAGGGCTGCGGAGGGCTCACACAGCCCTGCCTCGGAGCCCGCAGGTGATGCCGCTGGAAGTACAGGTGTTCTTAGACCCTTTTCCACCGCTGGGACAAAACACCCAGCATCCAGCACTCAGCAGAGGATAGGTTTACCCTGGCTCTCAGTCCCGTCTGTGGGGACACTAGTGGAGGCGGCACGGTGGGGGAAAAGCACTCAACCCACCATAGCTGGAAGCAGGGAGCCGAGGTTGACCCAGCCCCAGGCCCTGTCAGGGCCCCCAGCACTGTCGGACCCGAAGTCACATGAAGGCTCAGCCCTGTGACCCAGTCACCTCCCACACATGGGAGACCACAGGGGACATTTTAGAGCCAAACTGTGACACAGGTATTTTGTAGTGATAACTAAAATCAAAATAGAACACAGAGCTCTAAAGGAAGTTATATCAGAGAAGAGGTCTTCCCTGTGGAGGGGTCAGAGAAGGCATCTGACTGCACTCTCCATTCATAAATTTACGTTCTTTTTCAACCTTTAAAAAGTATACACTCAGATTGGCTTTAATTTTAAAGGGAAGTAATGCCAGGTAGCGGCACAGCCTGCACTATAAATGGAGGGGTGCTGGCCGTGACAGAGGTCCAGTCCCAATGGTTTCAGCGAAGAGGGCACCGGCGTGTGTCCACCCAGGACCGAGCCCCGAGGTGCAGTCCCCAGCCCGCACATCAAGAGAAGCCGGAATCAGTGTTTCAGAAAGCAATTTCACTCAGCGGTGCCCACCTCCCCCTCGGAATCCGGGGAAGGAATGTGAGGGCCTGAGTTCTGTGGCCAAGGACACTGAGTCCTTGAAAAGCTGAAGTGACTGCCCACTGCCACAGCCGCCACATGGTAGAGCCAGGACTCAAACCCAAACCTTTCCAGGTGAAAAATCAGTATCGTCTAGTAGACTTTCCTGTTCGTGTTTATTCTGCTTCTCAAGAGACAAAAACTACAACGCGCTGATATCAACGCGCTGATATATGATCTTTGGATTTCTGTTTCCTAGGTGTGTAGAGTTTAACATAATAGTAAACAGGTAAATACATAATGTTTACTTCATTTACTTACAGTTTGTGCTCCTACATACTCCTCCCTCCCATTCCAAAGTCCAACTTGGTGCATCCTGGGTAATGATCAGTAAGTAAAACAGACGGGGGCAGAGGGAAACCCAGATGACTCCGTGGGACCTGTGCTGTGGGCCTGCGGTTCTCTCCTGTCTGCCTTTGTTTCTCCCAGCAGAGCTCCTCCTTGTGTCCCCTGCAGCTCCTTTGTCTCCTGCTGACCTGACCCCATGATGTTGGGTTAGACCAGCTCCCCATGGAAAGGGAGCTGTCACAGAGCCCCACGGCCCCTAGGAGTTACTACGCAGATGTCCTTCCTGCAGAAATGCTGCTTCCAGGCAGAAATGAGAGCTGACACCAAGGCAGTCTGGTAGCAGCTGCCTTGGTGACAGCAGCAACAGCACGTGTGTGTGAGGTCACCCCTGCACGACCCAGGTTCTGGAAACAGGCCGAGGCATACATGAGTAGAGACAGAGGTGGCTGGGTGTGCCAGCTTTTCCACTCTAAGCTTTCACATTACCTGAATTGTTTCAGTGGGCACACTCCCCCTGGGGAACGTGCAGACTGCTCTGTTGTTTGGTTTGTTTATACTTTGCTTCATGTCTTTCATACAGAGTCCCTGCACACTTCTAGCATGGGTTCCACACCCCGTAAGAGGTATCGTGATGCACCCACTGGTTTACTACTTACAAACATAGCTTGTCTGATTTGAAACCATTATAAAAGCATGTTAATTATACACTTTTCTAATATTTCTCTAAGACAGGTTCATAGAAAAGAAACTGCTCGATCAAAAGGGGTTTTACTTAAGAGAAATCGTGCCATGTTTAAGCTTTGTGTCTGACTTGTTTCACGCCACCTGATGGTCTCGCCAGAGTCTGGGAAGCAGCTTGCTCTCAGGTCCTCTTGAGTCCTCTAAGCCCTGCTGGAGTAGCACGTTTGGCTGGAAGTTATTTTGGTGGGGGGACACTGAGTCTCACACGTTCCTTCCTGGTCATCCATTGGGTTCGTGCTGCTGAATCTGCTTTTAGCCTAATATAATGATACTCTTAAATGTCACTTGGGCTTTTCTCTTGAACGTTTGAAAGTCTGACTGTCGCATGCCTTAGTGAAGATCTTTATGGTCCCGTGTATTCAGGGTCCTGTAAGCCTCCTTTGTGGATACCCATTCTTTCCCACAATGAGTCAAGTGTTCTCTATTACGTCAGTTCATGGATTTCCTCTACCTTAACTTCATTCTCATGACCTTGGATTTAGATGACATGCTTTCTACTGCTTGATGTAGTCTGCTGTTAAGGCTTTCAACTGTGTATTCTATTGGTGCATCAGCCTCTTCATTTCCCAGATTTGTCTGGCCCTTTTTCAGAATTTCTTTGCTGAGTTTCTCCTGGATATCCTGCATTATCTTCCCAATTTTGTATCACTGTTCATCTGCATTCTCTTGGCCCTCCTTTGCATTCCATTCATACTCCCTGCACCTCCTAACAACTGCCCCTTACAGGGACGACACCAGAGGTGGGGCCAGAGGGACTCTGCTGGGTTGCACTGGGGTCTCAAGGCTTCTGTCCCTTGAGCTCATGTGGTGGCTGTCTCTGAGGTCCCAGAGGGCCATGCAGGAGCTTCTGACCCCTCAGCAGCCCATAGTCAGATGATAGCTCCCTTCCCAAGATCTTCCTGGCTAGAGCAAGGTTGGCTGGAGGAATCGTGGCAGGGCCGCTGTGTGGATCTCCGACTGGTCACCTCAGTTGGTCTGCAAGGACTATGCAGCTGTGTGGATGTCCAGGTTGCCAGCACCACACTGACCACGTGCTGCCATCTGTCTCTCCAACCCTCACCCTTGCTGGGGAGCTGGTGGGTGGATGCTTGCTGTGCTTTTATCCCAGGCCTATTAGTTGTGCAGGGTTCTCCTTCTGACTTCCGGTGTCCTCCATGGTTGGCCACCTCAACATGCAGTGACACACCTGTCCCCTTGGCTCTTCTTTGTGGAGAAGGCAGCAAGCTCTGGTGTCTCCTCTGCCAACCAAAACAGCGTAAACTTCACCAGCAAGGGTGCCGCACCAAAACGCACAGACATCCCAGGGTGAGCACAACATTTCCTGCCCATGAGTCTCACACATCTGCAAAGGCACAGGCAACGGCCTCGCTGACTGCTTTTCACAAGAAGTGACGCCTCCTGGCGGGTGCTGTAGTGGGAGGTTCTCCTCATTTACAGACATAGGGAAGCCACAGTTTGGCATCCCTTCTCTGCACTTAACTGGGGAGAAACCAGCCACTGCCACTTTGTGCCACACAGTAATGTACACCAGGCCACCCAGATAGGAGCCACTGACCACAGCCACTTTCTGGGTTGCAGAGTGGCCTTTGCTTGCCACCCAGAGAGGCTTTAACAATGTCAGCACCCAGCAAACGCTGGCCCTCAATACACAGGAGTCTGTTTTCTTTCTTCTCTGAAAGCTGAAGTTTACAGCACAAGTTCCACGGCTCACAGGTTACCACGCTGTGCGTCAGTACACGTGTCCCTGTGGGGTGCTTCCATCAGTCACACATCTCTGTCCCCCACACTTGCCATTTCCCAAGGTGAAAACTTTCAGGCCCTTCATCCTAGGTGCACAGCATGCTGTATCTTTCTCACTGCCCAGCTGACCATCTGCCCTGCCCCCTGGTCCGCAACTCTGCTGGCATCTACTCCTCCACTCTCAGCCCCCACGACCTCCTTTTCACACCCTGCCTGTGAATGAGACCATGGTTTCTGCGCCTGGCTAATTTCACTTACTGACGGTCAGGTCCCCCAGGTTGTTGCAAATCACAGGTTCCATTCTTTTTATGGCTAGTGTTCCGTGGTGTGTAAGTTCCCTGCTCTTTACCTGTTTACCCACCATGCACACTGACAGTGTGAATGTGGGAGTGTGTTTGTCCCTCGTGTTTTAAATTTCCGTGTTTAGTGCTCACAAAACATTTATCTCTTTGACAGACTGACCTCATTTCTCTGGCAAATAGTCCCAGTAATGGGATTAGTTCTGTTTTTGTTTCCTAAGACCCTTCACACAGTTTTCCATAATGGCCGTGCTAACTTGCATTCCCACCAGCAGTGTGCAAGGGTTCCTTTCTCTTCGCATGCTGGTCGGCACTTGCACCTCTAGGCTCTTAGATAGGAGCCACTGACCACAGCCACTTTCTGGGTTGCAGAGTGGCCTTTGCTTGCCACCCCTGGTCTCACCATCAGTGTTGGGAAGCTCTGCTAAGGACATGCATTTCACAGGATCATGACTGCTCCACGCTTTTACACAGCAAAGGGACAGGTCTGTGACATCTCCACCATGCACTTGAACACAGTCAGAATTCCAGTGCTGCGGAGGAAAGCTCCAGTCACTCCAAAGGTGCCATTTCATGGTCTTTGGTCTAGATAATAGTAATTTCCCTGGGGGTGTGGCATTATATTTTATGTGGTATTGTGCATCAATCTTCAAGGGAGCTAAAGCCTTTGAGTCATTCTCAGTACTGAGCTATTATCATAATACACATGGGCCCACTGATTGCACAATGTATTAGTCAGGGTTTTACTAGAGAGAACAGATATAACAGAAGATATACAGATGTAAAAAAAAACCAACAATATTGGCTTACGATGGTCAGCCACAGAGTTGGATGAGGAAGCGTGCAGAGGGTCTACACAGGAGGCCGAAGGATTCAACCCAAGGTCTGGAGTTCACCTTAGTGTCTCATGCAAGTCCACACCAGCAGGCTGATGGGTCTTTGACAGAAGGCTGAAGGCTCTAGGATGGAAGGCTGAAGAGTCTGTGTTGGAAAGCTGAAGAGTCTACGCTGGAAGCAGGAGACGAGGTCCAACCAAAGGCGAAGACTGGAGCTTCTCCCAAGAATGGAATGCATGTCCTTCCTCCTTCCTTTTTACACCTCCAGGTGATGACCCACCCTAGGGTGGGTCTTCTTCCATACCCTTGGGTGTAGAGTTGCTAAACCCATTTAGTTAAACTTCTAAATGTCTCAAGTTGACACAATCAATCAACCACTACACACAGCTATAGTATGTACATCACGTAATGTACATCCTTTAAAGTGGGGTCTACATGCTACCAGGCATGTGGTTTTATCTCCATTTAAATACCAGGAAATGAAAGTTCATAACCAAGACAGCAGATTCCATTGTCCCAGTCTTTGTGCTATTTTATTTAATGTTAGAGACAATCAAGAATATAATTAAAGATTATTTTTAGAATAAAATACAAGATATTCATAGTAGAGGTGTCTGAATGGGCTTCCTAGAACAGTGGAGAAAGGGGATTGCAAACATGCTGCTGTTCTTGATGACAGCATGGAAGTTCGGAGTAGCTTGTTGAGCAGTAACCACATGTGCCAGCAGTGCAGGTGGAGAACAAGGTCGCCAGAGGGTCCTCAGGAGACCCGGGGGCCAGGACTCTATCCTGGGCATGATGAGGCGCAGCTGTGAGGCTGAATGGTGAGAATGAGCCATCCCTGGCAGTGGGGAGAGGGCGTCTTCCCCAGACTCACTCCTGCCCAGACCCGCATGCCCAGGAACCCGAGAGGATTTCCAGCAGCTCTCGGGTACCAACTATCTATGACTTCCACTGAAGACTTCTGGATGGCATTCAGGGTACCGAATGTCTCACTTCTGCTTGCTCACCTGCATCTGTGCCCCATCCACACTGAACCCTTGGCACCTGCCAGCCTGCCTGTGTGCCCACACTGGGGTATGTCTCTCTTCTGCCACCTTTCACCTGGAGGTAAGTTCCTGCTGAGCCTACCAGAGCTGCCGCCTCCAGCATCGTCTCCCCTATAACACCAAGTAATGGTGTCCAAGTCACTGGGTTTCTCTGTGTTAAGTCCTCCCACCTCACTCCTAAAGGCTACATCACTGATCTGAAAACTCCAGGAATATTGGAGAACACTGGAAGCCTTCCTGCCACAGTCACGAGCAGATCAACACGGACAGCTCTGCTAATCCAGGCCCCTGCAGGAATCAGATGGCCACCAACATGAGGATCACTGGGGGAGGAGTCACAAGGAGCCCTGTGCAAAGCACAGGCAGAACCAAGAAGGCCAGAGAATAGTGTGCTGACCTCCTCTGACTACAGAAGCAGGGCAGGAGATGTCACCAGGGCCAGAGCAGAGTGTGCAGCCACACAGGGGCCACCTGTGGGTGAGGGGCCTCGGGAACACCCAGCCGAGTCTTCCGCAGTCTCTCGCCTGGGTACCCAGGGACAGACCCAAGAGCAGTGAGCAGAGCTGCTGAGTTCACACAGAGGAACGATAGACAGCGCAGCACAGAGAGGCACCCAGAGGCAAACAGCAACGACAAACACGGCAACTTCTCACACATCATGCCAGACATTGTAGATGTACATGCCCAAAAAATTATCGAGGCAAGCAATAAAAATAGGTGTTTCCCTCAAGGATTAATTAAAAATCTTCTATTAAAAATTCAGTCATCTGGAAAAAATTAAGGTATAAAAATTACTAGCCTTCCTATTGCAAGTTATAATGGAAAAATAATCCAGTTTGGAATAGGCTATGATAAAACATCAAAGATCAAACTTTTTAAAGTGCAGCACGTACACCAAGCAAACTGAAGTGACTGCAGCACACGGAGGCCAGTGGTGCAGCCGCACTCTCCGGGGAGCTGCACAGGAGGCCTGGCGGGCTGGGTGTAGAGCTCTGCAGGCCTCCCCAGGAAGCATGCTCTGGTCCAGACTGTGCTGACCGCGTGGCTGTCAGCAGCTTGTGTGGTTTGGGGTGGCGTCCTCTTGGGGTTTGGCCTCTAGCTTCTCTAATGGACACATTATAACGAGACCCTCAGGACACGTAACTGTGGGGCCACCACCCCTCCCATCCTCTGCAGCAGTGAGGAGGGTAGGGAGCAAGGCCCTGACCACCTGCCCAGGTCCTGTGCTGGCCGGCTCCTCCTCGGGCAGCTCAGCTCCTGGACTCCGGGGTGCAGCTCCACTCCCCACAGTCCGCTCTCCCCGCACCTGGCCCCTGCACACAGACCAGGCTGTCTGCTGAGCACCCCTCTGGGGACCCCACCTTAGGCAGCACTTCCCTGCAGAGTGGAGGGTGGCAGAGTAGCCCTCCCTTCATCCCCTAAGTGACCACTGGCCCAGCTTTCCCCAACAGGTCCTGCACCAGGCTCTGGGCTGCGTCCGCTGTGTCCTCTGCAGGTAGAAGCCTGGGGGTTTCCAAAGCTCCTGTCCCTGCCTTGGACATCAGCTGTTCGTTTCCCAAAAACAGTGTTGTTCCTCTCGAACATCACAGATGAGCACACAAGGGTCACGGTGTCTAAGGGCCAAGGTAAAACTGCACAGGAGTCCACTGCTGAGACAGTCCACTGCGGCGAGTGAGCTTCCGACACGAAGGGCGCTGACCCGTGAGGCTGCAGTACAAGGGACAGCTCAGTTATATCCGTTTGTAAGCTGAAGGCCAAGCACAAGGCATGTCTCAGACACGGTAATGTTTTAAATACTTGGATGTTTGTAAGCACCTCAGTGATGTATTTTCAAGTAGGGAATCACTTCAAGTGATCACTTCAATCATTTTTAAGGAACTTGAGCCCTTACTTTGTAGTGTTCAAGTGCTGTGATGTTCCAGGTCACAGAAGAAATGTAGCAGCTTTACACAGACTGAAATATAATAATATCCATTATCTATGTTTAGGTAAAAAGATAAAAATAAGATGAAAAATTACTCTATATGCTCCTATTTTGAAAAGGTGGCTTTGTTCATAGATGATATGGTAGTGTGAGTACACAAGCAGGGGCCTGTAATCCCAGCACTCTGGGAGGCTGAGGCAGGAGGATGGATGGTTTAGCAACTTAGTGAGATCCTGTCTCAAGAGTAAATAAAAAAGGGCTGGGGATGCAGCTTAGCGCAAAGGCATGGGTTCAACTCCCCATACCACAAAATAAATAAATATGTGTATATAGTAAAGGTTAGTGTTATCCTCGTTTTACAAATTAGATAACTAAGACTAAAGAACACGGCAGACTGTCCATGCTAACTGGGAACAGAAGTTAAGTTTATGTGGCCCTAAGTCACAGGAGTTTCCGACACAGCATGTTTCAACATTAACCTGCACAGTCCACTGCTTCTTGCCACGCCCTCTGTGCGGGTCTTGGGCCTGCCCTGTTACAGTGTGACCTTCAAGGCTTGGTCTCTGCTGGCCACTGCAAGCTTCATGAGGGCAGGTGCCCTACAGGGCCCTCTTCGTGTCCCCAGAGACAGGTGTGTCGGAAAGGTCCTTATCACAGAGTGGAGAGCAGCAGCTGTGCTCCCTGAGTCCAAGCGGCAGGTGGAGTACAGTGCGCCCCGGGGCACAGTGAGCTCTTCTCACACAGTCACCGCCAGGGCATCCTGTGGGTGCTGCAGTCCCTCCGAAGTTTGGGCTCAGCGGGGTCAGCGAGCACGTCCAGGCCGCAAGCCCACGTAGCAAAGGGTTCCACGGACAGTCCCGGCATCACAGCGAGCTGCCGATGCAGGGTCTGTCCAGCCACCCACCCGCCCAGCTCTCTGATGCAGAGCTGAGGGTGTCCATCCCCAAGGAACCCGAGAGCCCAGGCAGTAACCTCCGTTTCCCCGCAGGCCGCTCCTCCAAGGATGCTGTGGGCCAGATCTCCGTTCATGTGGACATCACAGCCACTCCCAGCACTGGCGAGCACAAGGTCACCGTGAAAGGTAGGGTCCTGTCAGATACACCAAGTGACCAATTGCCTTGCACACCCACATCAAGATGATACGAGACACTGGTTTCTCTCCTGTCTAGCTTAGGAAAATACACACTGACCCTAGGACAGCTGAGAATTTCTAGAGAAAACCACAGACACTGCCAGCAGCACCCATATTAGACTGTTATCCGGAAGATCTGATGTGAACCTCCACTGGTGAGCAGGTTTCAGAGCAGGATGTGTGCTGTGGTCGGCCTGTGGTGTGTGCGGAGATTCACTGGCCGTCAGTGCTGTAGATGTTCTTACTGCTCTCATAACTTACTCACTCATTTCTTTTTCTCTACAATTAGAAACCATCTGATGTTAGTGAATGTCTGTCGGTTTTATACTATAAATCCAGTCTCAATGCAGAGGTCATTCCACGGGTGAAATTTAAGGATTACCATTTTGCTCATTACACCCATGTTCTATTTTTGTATCATTACAGACTCGACCTTTTAAATATCCACTTTGCTTTGCACCATGTTCTCCCCATATAGTTTAAGATTTATCTCCTCAGGTAGCCTGGTATTCTAAAGGTGGCCCAGCGGAGGCCTGAGACAGATGGCACGGGATGCGGACAAGGACATGGCTAAATGGGGGGTTCACATCCTATCGGTGTCCTTCTCGGAGGCTTCTGCAGAACACTGTGTTGATCTGGCAGATGTCAGAGCTTAATGAGTCTTTTGTGCCCGCCAGTCTCAGACCCTGTCCCAAGGCTGTCATCATCAAAGAACACCCACAAAAAGTGCCTACCGTGCCCAGAGCTAGGAGATGGGGCAGCAGCCGGTTACACACAGGACAGGTGTCCGCACAGGGGCCCAGGCTTGCACTGGCCACACACATGAGGAATTAGACATCACAGCAGACTTTACCGAGTGCCGCTACACATGGCTGTAGGACACCATGAGCCCATTTGGTGCAAAAGTCCTTATCAAAGTACTGAAACTAAAATATTCAGTCATTGCCTCTGAAAGCTAAACTCTGACCTGTGTATTAGTTGATTTTCTGTATATTGTCTAAATATCCCACGATGGACACGTCTCAGTCTTCAGTGTGAAAACACCAGGGCGTGACCTGAAGAGCAGTGCTAACTTCTCAGGAGCCATAGACAGCAGTGTGGCACAACCACAACCCACAGCCACCCAGCGTGCACTCCACAGAGAGTCAGCTCTTTGCTTCAAGACCGTTTGCGTGTTTCTGGGGTTAGGGCATTACCAAAGGGAAGTTATAACTTAATACGTCATTTTTAAAACTAAAAATTTTAGGCCAGGCATGGTGCACACCTGTAATCCCAGTACCCGGCAAGCTGAGGCAGCAGGAGTGACAAGTTTGAGGCCAGCCTGGACTACACAGTGAGACTGTCTCTAAATTAATCAATTAACTAATTTTAGTATAATGACCACAAGGAGGAAGCTAATTTCCACACATTTATTTGCTAAAATTTCACATTCCCTTCCCCTGTCCATTTTGGATTTCAGTGATTGCTATTAATGACCTGCAATGGCAGACCACAGCGATGTTCCGGCCCTTCGTGGAAGTCTGCATGCTGGGACCCAACCTTGGAGACAAGAAGAGGAAGCAAGGCACGAAGACCAAGAGCAACACGTGGTCGCCCAAGTACAATGAGACGTTTCAGTTGTAAGTCATAAACCAACTCGCTCCTCCCGCCAGGCAGTGGCCGCTGTCCAGCTAGGCGCCCCCAGGGACTCGGAGGGGAAGGGCAGAGGCAAGCAAACCTCACAGGCTTTAGTGTCCATCAGGCAAAGGCACAGGAGGTGCATGCCTGTGACCGTGCCAGGCCGTGCTGTTGGGAAGGTTGCTGTGTATATCCTGTGTCTCCAGAAAGTAAACAAAGCCACAGCTCAAAACATGTCCCCGGACAAACCCTCTGCTAAGAGTGAGCGCTAAGGAGCGTGGGTGGAGTCACGGTGCAATGACCGGCTTCCCTGAGCGGAGGAGCCTCAAGCAGTGTGCGCCCCTACCCTGAAAAACCCCAGAAGTGTCCCACAGGGTGGACATGAGAGCACTTCCAGTGCAGGAAGTAGTCAGGACTAGACAGGAAGCAGCCTGGCACTCTGGAGGAGCCGAAGTAAGCACTTAGCAAAGACACAGAAAATCAATTAATATAAAAAATCTAACTTTATGTTTCATGGGCAGTGGCTGAGTGTTTTAGCTTCAGTGCTTTAGTGTCCCCGGCCTGGGACAGGGTTCAGGTGAAGGACACACCCTGGCCTGGTACACAAATGATCCCGCGCTCTGTCATGCAAAGAGAAAGGGAAGCCTGAAGGCTACTGCAGTGACCCAGGCAGGAGATCAGAGTGCTCAGGCAGCTGTGGGAGGAAATGCACAGGAGCGGAAAGGGCTGTGTCTGTGTTGGAAGAGGGTCCTGCCCGGAACGGGTGGAACATGAAGAGCGGGCAGGCCGTGTCCCTGGGCATTAGTCTAGGGCCATCTAGGGTGGGCTCACTCCCAGTGGAGTTTAGAAGCATATGCCAGGTGAGCATGTGGGGCTTCATACTCCAAGGCATGCGGGACACAGCAGAAGAGGGTGACTGGGGTTGGGAGGTGAAGACGTCGCCTGTGGCTGGCCACCTGCAAAGGAGCAGTGCCCCTGTAGCGGCAGCCTCGCACCAGCCCGCCCACCTCCCCGGGGCTCACAAAGTTAAGGACCTCTCTTTGACAACACCCTCCTTCTGGGCAAGTCAGGCTGGCAACAGAACCAAACAGAGCCCTGCCCTCATGGGGCACAAGTGGGCATCCGGTGACAAGCAGGACACAAAACGGCGCTACTGAAAGCCAAGGGGGCACTATGCCCCGACGAGCGTGGGGTGGCCCCCAGGTTTCTGGCCTGAGTGCTTGGGCAGAGAGTTGATGCCTGAGGTGGGGAATCAGATGAGGAAATGACATCAGGGACTTTGTTTTAAATCCATGTTAACCTGAAGATGCCTATAGGACACCAAAGAGCAGCTTCCAAGGGGACAGCTGGGTAAGCTGAGAACCATCTCTCTATGGCCGTATTTAACTCCAGGAATCCGAGCGTGCTTACCCAGTGCCAGGAAGGGACTCCACACACCAACAGAGCCTCCCTGGCTTGGTGCTTTGTCTATTCTGCACTCTCCATCTCCTACGGGCCTTTGGGCAGTCCGCCCTCCCCACCCCTCCCTCTGTCCACTCCTGGGAGCCGCATTATTCTACTACATGCATCCAGACTTCCACAGATGGACCACATGAGTAAGCCCCGCTCGCAGCCCTGCCGAAGCTCTGCTCTCGTTACACAAGCGCTTTCACCTAATTCACACACGAGCTCTGAGGCTCACTAAACAGGACCCTGCAGCACCACAGCCCTAAAGTTGGCATTCTGGCACATTGTAGTGCAAAGGGAAATTCCTCTGTGCATCCCACACATCGGGCTACCACTTTCTTTCACATTTTGCAGAATGTCTCTAGAGTAAGTGCACAGTTTAGCTGTCAGTGTCTCCTGGAAACAAAAGCTTAACTGTGCAAAATGTCTCAGTGGAAAAACAATCCCCTGGTAAAGGAAGGGTTCTGGCAGCTGGGTCAGCAGCACACAGATGTGCTTCCCTTAGGAAGGCAAGGCAGTTGGAGGGAGAGTTAGATAAGAGGTGGAGGGAGAGGGAAGCTGGTATCCTGCAGCTCCGCCCTGACAGCCAGCTTGCTGTGGGCAGCAGAGGTGTCCACAGGCTCTTTCCTGACAGGCCTCTGTTGGGGCAGGAGAAATGACCCCAAGCTGTCCCCTGACTGCGGCTTTGATTGACTCTAAAATTTGTATCCAATTCAGCATCTCTGAATAGTGCTTAGTAGTCTCTTCCCCAAGAAAAGCTCCTAGCTAGGGCAGGTTTGCAGCAGTCTCGGCATAAGATGGTACCAGATGATGCTGCAGTGGCACAGATACTGCCCCACAAGCGTGCCTCACCCTAGCCCAGCTCCCAGTAGGAGCCCGGTTCTGCACACGGGCTCCACGTGGAGAGGAGATAACTGTCTGAACACGTCGTAGTTAATTCCCATTACCATGTATGTGTGTGACCTTGAGATTAAGCATATTCGTTTCTATCTAGGAGAGAAAGCATTTGTCAGCTTAACGTGTGTCTATGCATCTACCTAATAACCTGAGTAAAATTTTAAGGGTCCTAGTTAACGTGCATGGCCCTGCACTCGCCAGTGTGACATCCGGGATGCGCAGCGTGTCTGACGGTGTTTTCCCGTCTGATGTGTGCCTTGACCCACGCAGCACGCTGAGCAAGGAGAGCCGCCCGGCGGCCTGCGAGCTGCACCTGGCGGTGAAGGACTACTGCTTCGCGCGCGAGGACCGGGTGGTCGGCATGACGGTGATCCGGCTGCAGCACATCGCCGAGAAGGGGAGCCACGGGGCCTGGTACCCGCTCCTGAAGAGCGTGTCCATGGACGAGACGGGCCTCGCTATCCTCAGGATTCTCTCCCAGAGGACTGGCGATGATGTGGCCAAGGAGTTCGTGCGGCTGAAGTCAGAGACGCGAGTCACCGACGAGAGCGCTTGAAGCAAGGCCGCAGCTCCCCTGGGATCCCGCGCCCGCGGCTGCTGCATGCGTGTGCTCGCCGGAATCCATCTCGCCGCGTCCGTGTGCCGGTCCCCAGCTGCACCCGCCCGCTGTGCGGCCTGCCAGACTTTTATACCACCTCTGGTCCTTGAGAAAGGAAAGCCCCATGAAGTGCCAAAATGCGCTGTAAAGTGGGATGGCAAGTATCCTTAGGGCACCCCTTTCATCCCACTTCCCTGCCCACAAAGCAACCTGCGGCACAGCCTTTGATTGTCTCTGTGAAATCAGTTTGTATCACCCTACCAGGACGCATCTGTTCCTCACATCCTGTTTTCCTTAGCTGTACTGCATTGCAGACATCTCGCCAATGCCCTTTTCTACCATAATACAGATGCGGTGACTTCCAGAGGGTGTTTGTAATTTTATAGACCTGGATATATTGTGTTGATTTTTGCATACAAATTAAAATAGAAAAGGTGGGAAATGGTTTATGTTGACCAGTTCCCAACCTTTCTGAAATATCACTGTGAAGCAATGCTATCAAAGCAAATTTACATGAAGCAGTCCTAAACAGTTCGTTAACATTTGATACATTGACAGAACTCTCCCTAAAAACTGCCAAGGTCACGTCATGTTCTTTACACAGGTGATTGCTGTAAAGCACGGTGCCCCGCTCACGCATTTCCTCCTTTGGGAAGTCGGAGAAGAGCGGTCTGGTTCCTGGGATAAGCAGCTACGGCGTCAGCATTCTCCCTCCGACAGTTACGGTCTCATTTGCTTAACTCTATGATCGGTTAAGTGTTTCTGTTAAAAAATATTTAACAACTTATACTAAATGCAACATTTATACCACACTGAAGCCAAAAGTGATGTCTTCATTTATCTTGTGAAAACTGTAAACTTCAGAGAAACTGCTTACGATTTTGTCATTTTTGTTATTTATAAGCCCCAAATGCATCAGATACAACAGAAAAACCACATAGCTCAGTGCGCAAAAATATACGTAGGCTGGATTTTGATTATGAAATAGTTGCATTTCACATTTTCTGGATCTTCATGATATGGCTCTAGAGTCTGCACATAAACACTGGCTGCAGACCAGCGCTCTGCACTGCAAACTCTCGTCCTGTTAGTGGAAGCCAGCCCCACTGCCCTGCGTGCGCTCTGAGCAGACACGGGGAGCGGCCACATCCTGTCCGGCAGACCCCTCTGGGAGGGCGCGTGAGACACACAGCCCGGGGGCGGGCTAACCCATGTTCAGTTCTTAGGCAGTCGCTTTGTTTCTGACTTTTCCAAGTGCACATATGACGCGACCCTCTGGCATATGCATAATAAAAGATGTCCCCTGAGCACACCCAGCCCTGCTTTGGTGATTCGCCTTCTTACTTCTTTCATGTGGCGTCATCTCATCACTTAGTGACAAAAACAGGTCGGTTCTTTTCGCTGTGTATGACACTTCCCACTATTTGGCTTTAAATCACATGACAATTTGAGATGCTAAAATGCATTCCAGGTACTATATTCATGGAAGCAACTATACATTTAACATAAGGGACACTGTTAAAACTATGAAGAAAACTCAGTGTTTGACATACATAGCCAAGCAACATTATTAAACGAGGACTTAAACTACAAAAGGTTTCATCAATAATATTTTCTAAATTTATCTTAAAGTGAGGTCTAGTGACAGCACACTGGCTTGAGTCCCACAGGAGCCCAGCCGTGGCACAGAGAAGGCGGGACACGCTGGGGTAAACGGCAGTTCAGAGCTACACTGGTCATCTAGAAACTGTGAGTGTTTCTCCCAGCATATGTTTAATTGGATCAATCGATTCTATCTTTTAAAATCTACACGATATATCCCAGACACTCACAGGCAGTGGGAATTGTGTGTACTCATCACGACCATCAAGGGCAGGTGCTAATTCTGAAGTAAGTACTGCACATTTTTTCTCCCAAGACACAAGAACTTGTGCACTCAGAATAAACCCGCTTGTGTCAGCTTGCCCAGAATCGCAGCCCTACGAAGGTCCACGTGTCCTCTGTGAACCTTACTGCTTCACTGACGTGCGTGACAATTTATTCCTCTTGCTCTAGATAAGAGGCACACAGGAGAATTCTGCCGCTCATCTGCACATAAACCTCACATCACAAATTCTTAAAATTACCCACAAAAATCACATTCAGCCAAACATGTAAAACCTTCATGGAGCATTTTTTATTCAAGGGTATTCTGATGAATTATCTAAATAATTGGCCATCTCTGTCACAATCTTTTCTAATTCATCTATTTCTAGCAGAATTTACGTATTGAATTTACCTTAAACAAGGCACATTTATAAATGACAGTACTATCTTAATGTCTTTCATTTTATCCTTTAAAAAAATGTGAAGGAATAGTTTCTTCTTTTTCTATGTTACTTAAAAATATGATTATGTGGCCTAGTCTTTGTAGGAACTAAACAGAATGTTTGTCATGGCACCTAAACAGTGAAAACTAATCATATGTCCATGAGACGCAGGGAGTGTGCACACTAAGCGTGAGATTTCCCCCATGCCACAGAAGAACGGGGCACACAGGGAAGAGCCAGGGTCCCCAGGATCCCACGTGTCCTTCAGACGCACTGCCCAGGTCACAGGTCTGTGGCTCTAATCTCCATCCTGTGGACTCAAAGCCAGGCCCTGGGCCTGCTGGGAATGAGCCCCTATTTATGAGTATCGCATTGTATATATCTAAAGGTACCTGTTTTTCATTTTATCACAACTTTGAGATAAGGTACATCTTACCATTTGGCATGGTATAGTTTAATTGATTTATTTTCTTATCTTAATGATATACAATAATAATTCATCTTAAAATGAATGACTTGAAATCAAGTATATTTGTGAAAAAATATTTATAAATGCAAAAAAGTAATTACCTGTTTTTATTTCATGTCCATTTAACTTGCATATACTGTAGCTCGGTGTGCACTTCTCTTTGGATAAGCGCATAGTCAGGCATCAGCTGCAATAGTCATCACCAAAATGCCGCCCCCAGCAAAGTGTTCCTACGTCACCTCTGCCAGCACCAACGATTGTCAGCGCTCTAGCTTGCTGGTTTCACAAGGCCGTGGGACCGACTCAGGCTGCACACACTCCCGAGCCCGCAGTCTTCATGCAGCACAGCGCACCTGAGTTCATCCGTGCTGTGCTGTGTGTCCATGTTAATTGCTCATGTAAAACATCTGTGGATTGTCTAGGTAATAGGCATTGCATTGATTCCAGTTCTGAGATACTTGACAAATCTGTTTAAACTGTCACGTACAGGATTTTGTATGATTTCATGTTAGGCTGAATACCTAGCAGTACGGTTTCTAGATCACGTGATGAGTGCACAGCCAAGACGTAAGGCATCAGACTTTCTCCAGAGCAGTTGTCACTTACATTACCAGCTGCAGTGCGGGAAAGACAGGTGGCCTCGTCAGTTCCTGTTTCAATCACTGCACTGTGTGCAGCCGCATGTTGCCGAGGTTTTAACCAGTTCTCCTGATAACTGACGGTGGTAAGGAGCTCTCAATGTGCTATTTGCCACCTGTACATAATTATATATACATGTAATTTATACATATTTTATATATATAAAGGTTCTGCACATTGTTTGCCCACTTAACGGATTGTTCATTGTTACTGAGATTAAATACATCTTTGTGTATCCTCTATGCAAACCTTTTGTCAGATATAAAACTTGCAAATACTTCAGGCCTCTATGATACTGCATGGTGAACAGTATCTTTCACCTGTAGTAAAAGCATTTAATTTTGATGGAGTCCCATGTGTTTATTTTTTGTTTCTTTTAATGATCGTGTCTTTGCTGTCATGAATCCTTTACCTCACATTGGCAAAGGTTTTCTCCTATGTTTTCTTATAAGGGTTTTACTCTTTGAAGCTTTACAATATGGCCTCTACAATACATTTTGAGGTCATCTGTGGGTATTAGTGTAGAGTGTGAAATTTTGGGGTTACTCTTCTTTTATAATCATGCAGTTAAACAGTTCAGTTGCATAGGCACATCCGATTATTCCAGCACTGCTCTATTTATTGAAAAGACTACACTTTCTCCTTTGAATTACCTTTGTCCCTGCATCATAAATCATTTGGCAAAACGTATATGCGTCTATTTCTGACATCCATCCCTACTCTGTTCTCCTGATCTTACTATAAAACTGAGGTTAGTTGTAGGTTCTCTTCTGTGGTTTGAGTAAATTCCTTTTTACTCCTAGTCTGCCATTTGTCAGATGACATTTAAACTCTGTAGTGCTTTTTCCCAAATACTGAGATGCTCTGTAAGATTTCTATGGTCTGTTATTAACAGAGTGGACTACTTTGGTTGATTTTTAAGGAGTTTTGCATTACAGGGATAAATTGACTTGGTCCCAGTGTATTTTACCCTTATTCACATTGCTATATTCAACTTGGTAATGTATCGTTCTTTTTTCTCCCTTGTTATATTTGCACCTTGTTTGGGAGTCAGAGCATTTACAGGATCCTAAAATGCACTGACAATTTTTACATTCTGCATAGGATTGTGTCAGTGTGATATTAGATCTTTCTTAAATATTTTCTAGAATTTAACTGTGAAAACATTTGGGCCTAGATGTCTTTAATTGAAGGTTCTGGACAATAAATCTAACTGCTTTAGTAGAGATGAAATCTTTCAAGTTACCTATCTCTTCTTGAGGGAATTGCCCACAGATTTCAAGGATTTAATTTGTCTGATTCCTGGGCATAAAGCTGTCTGACGTTTATTACCCAGTCTCACCTGACACATGTGTAGTGCAGTTACCTCTTAGCCCGTATGTGGCTGTATTTGTATCCCCTGTCTTCATTTCTTGGTGGTCCTGGCTGGTGAAGGCACTGCCTGGTTAGTCATTTCCAAGGTTGAGCGCCGCTGGTCTCTGTGGGGCTGTGTGCACTGCTGAGGGCGCAGGGCTGTCGCCACATCAGGGCAGCCATGGCGGCCACCTGCCTTCAGCCTCCTATTGTGTTCCTTTTCTTTCTGTCCCAAAAAGTCACTTAGAAAAGGTGCTGAGATTTCAGTTCTTCCCGGTCTATCTTCTTGTTCATCTGGTTTGTTTTACATTTTGAAGTTTGTTGACAGGAACATAACACACTTAGGATTGTGGTTCTCCTCTGTGAATTTGCCCTTTACTGTTGCTCCTCCGGCTGTCATTTCTGCCGTTCCGCCATCTAAGGTACCCTTCTTAGCCTAGCATTCTTTTACCTCCTGGCTGCCCAGTCTATTAGCCATCTTTTTTCTTTGTAACAGTTTATGTTGAAGTGTGGCACAGAGCATGCATGCCTGGGTCTCAGGTCCAACCGTCTCCTCGTGGCTGGTGCACTTGGATTATTTCGATTACAGGGCATTCTCCTGGTTCCTTGCTTTAACCATCAAACTCCCAAACGGAGACGGCTGGGACAGAAGCGCCTGACCCACTGCCTGCTGTCTTCTCCATGGAAGGCATTCCGGCCTCAAGGGTGAGGGAGGCCCCAGCCATGAGCAGCCTCCTGGACGCCCCTGAAAACCACACAGCTGACTCACAAAATACTCAGGGGCAGAGACAGACTCAAAGGAACCATCTTACTAACGCTCCCCATCTAGGAGTAAGAAACGAAGACACAAGGGTGAAAGGACCAGCACGACTGGAGCACCAAGGAGCAGTTCCAGTGTGCCCGGTCCAGCTCGGGCCTGTCACGTGCACTCCAGGCCTCGAGGGCTGCGTCCAGGGCACGCAGGGGCCACTTCAGACCCAGCCCCGGCCGCGCCCAGCAGTGGGGCCAGCGCGTCCTTTCCGTGACTCTGCAGACCCGACATAGCCGAGTCCTCGCTCCCTCGAGTGTGTCAGGGAAGAACCAGGCATAAGTGCTAATACAGGCCAGGCGCTTCTACAGTCATCGCCAAATTAATGTGTTCTGTTATGAAAAGGATCCATGTTTCCCAACCTGTGTGTTTTTAACCTCAATTTTGTAAATAAGGAAAATAGGTCTCAGGGAGATTCACGCACTTTCTCATGTGTTTATGCTCAGATAAAGATATATGGACAGAATCACAATGAATTAGAAAATATATTACGAAATATGAAACAAGATATCTCATTCACAATAGCAGCAAAACCTTTGAGCCATCTAGGTTAAAATATAACAAAAATTCACAGCATATTTATAAGAAATTCTAAAACTACGAAAGGTTATAAAAATAATAGCAAAAGTGAAAAGTATAGGTTTTTTTACATATATTGATATTATAGAGCGTAGTTTTCTCCAAATTAATCTGAAAATTTCATTACATTCCAAAAATCCAGAATCCTAAAAACCTAAGAGATTTTTTTTCCTATTAAAAGCTCCTTTAAATGCATATGAAGACTAATAATCACACCCTTAGCAGAACCCAGGATCTATTATGAAGCTACAGAAGCGGTATAGGTTTTATACAAAGACATATAAACAATAAATTTGGGTACATTTAGAAACAGCCATATGCACATGTGGGGGGTTGTTACGTGGGGCGGGGAAGGAAGCATGGATTAAATGTAGTAGGCCATATATTCTCCGTCTGTACAGAAGTAGAAAAAAATGATTTCTGCGCAGTGCAGCAAAAACAAAGTGGAATCTAGATGGAGTTCACACCTCCTCATTAAGCGTCAAATGTAATCACTCAGAATAAAGAGTACTTTTGTAACATAATAACAAATAGTTTCTCAAATGGAAATTAAAAATATAAAAGGGAAAGGAAACAAAGAATCTAACCATATTAAAAATTAAACTTTTTCTATGATAACTGAGGAAAACCATTCTATAGTCATAATTAATACTGGGTTTGACTGTATGATAAGAGGAAGACTAGAAAGTGCTGGTAAGAGAAACTGAATAAGATAAAAGAAAAAGATGGAAAGACATTCTGTATTTGTGGACTACAAAAATTAATGTTTAAATCTTCATATTCCATAAAACAATCTTCAGATTCAAAATATCAATGACATTCCACACAGAACTAGAAAAACTATCTAAAAGTTCAAATGGAAGGAAAAAAGACCCCAGACAGCTAAAACAGTCTTAAGATAATACAATACTAATAATAATGATAATAATGGGAATTTAAAAAAATAAATCGGGAGGCACCACAACACCTGATTTCAAGAAAGAACCACAGTAAGAGAAGCAGCACAGTACTTGATAAAAACAGAAGCGAACACACACCCTAAAATCAGCCCTGCAGTCAGTCAGCTTATCCTAGACGAAGTGGTAAAGGCACACAATGGAGAAAGAGAAGCAAAACACCAATAAAACTCAAAAAGCACACACACACACACACACACACACACGACAAATACAGATTCTTCAATAAGTGGTGCTCGGAAAACTGGACATCCATATGCAAAAGACTGCAATTTGACCCTCTCACCCTGTACAAACATCAACTCAACATGAGTCTAAGACCTACACATAAAACTCAACGCTGTGAAACTCCTTCAGGAAAACCCTTCCAGGTATGCATACGGGAATAACTTTTCCAGATGGGAACCCCCACCCTGAAGCACAGGAAACAAAAGCAAAACTTTTCCTATGTGATTATATCAAAACTAAAATGCTCTGCTAGGAAACCACATGCCACACTCCTCCTGCCCTGTGCACGCCCTGGACCCTGAGCCCCAGCAGCGGTAGACACAGCCAGCGTCCCACGGGGCAGCAACGCAGAGAGAGAGCACTGCGCCTCACAAAACCAGCTGCCAAATGAAGAGGAGAGCCTCTCCCAGATGGAGGCTGCCTGGAGTGCGACACCACCTGCTCTGACTTAAATGCTAAGAAGGTCTTCACACTGAGAGATCTGAGAATTCGTACCATGAAGAAGACTCACAGGCGCAGAATTCCCTGTACAGGTAAACACACCAACACAGGACCGACAGCCACCGCGGCAGTGTGGAAACCACGCACACTTCTACCAGGAAGGTTAACGAATAAGCTACTGAAAGTGGCCGAAAGGATTTGCTACAGGGGACGCAACATGAAAAGTGTAAATTATGATGTGAAAAGTATAAAAGGCTGGGCTGGGGGCAGTGGGCTGAAAGTGTGGTTTTAATGCAAGCAGAGTTACAGTGTCATCAGTTCAAACAGCCTCTCAACTACGGGACGCTTTTTGTAAGCATGGTGTTAAAGGCCTACCATAGATACACAAAAAATAAGAGGTGTGACGCCAAAACTTGTCACAGGAGAAAAGCACCTGATCAGAAAGGAAGCCCGGTCTCCCAGGCAGGGAAGGGGCAGAACCACGGTCGTGAACCCACACACACCAAGAACTCACCGTCACTGACCCAAAGAGACTGCGTGGCTGAGTGGACATGTTTAAATGCACCCAGAGTCCATACACTACGTGCACACTTAGCCTGAAAGGGAAAGATGCAAAGGAAGGCCCAGGAGCTGAGGGAGGGAGGTGCTTGGCTCAAACAAAATAATACCAGTCAAAACCTGTAAAGCAAAAAGAAGGCAGTAAGACAATGAAGAGGGGCCACTTCTCCGAGATGTTGTGACAGCAGGGGACACTGCTGCACCTCAGCAGAGCAGCTAATACAGGGGTGACTGCACAGTGTGGTGCAGGTGTAAATAACATGTTTACCGCAGGAGACACAGGGCCACGAATCCCCTCGGAATCCTCCTCCTCCCTTCAAGTACCTACCCCCCATCCTTGCCACTCTCTGAAGCAGTTCAGGAAGTCCTCTTTCAGGATTATGATACATGATCAAAAATACTGTGAATGTCGCTGCCCAGGGCCATCCAGCCAAAAGGCAACTCATAGAAACATGACACTGTTGTCGTCACCCACCTTATTCACAGAATCTGGCACTGTGCCTCCTCTGGATCGTCCCCCAAATCTCAATGACCATGAAGGGGAACTGTTTCAAACTGATTCAGGACATCAAGGCAGCCGCAGCAGCACAACTGGAAACCCTCAGGAAAGAGGGCTCTGGGGCTGCTGCGGAAAGTGGCGGGACTCTGGGACGTGTGTGCTTGAAGCAAGGCGGAGGGTCTGAGGGGGACCCATGGCAACGTGTGTTTTACTGTAATAATTTTATTGAAACATCCACCACATTTTTTTCACATTCCATATATAAAACAAATATTTTAAAATACGAGGGGAGAAAGAAACAATACAATAAAAGTAAGGAATTTCTTTCTAAGTTGGACAGATCACCCAAATAAAAAGTCAGTAAAGAAGCACTGAACTTTAAATATGCTTATGACCAAATGGACCTAACAAACATATAGAAAATTCTATACCACATGAAAGAGAACAAAAAGGAACCCCAGAAATAACTATTGCATTGTATGTCAGATATTTGACAAAGATGCCAAGAATGCACAATAGGAATGACAGTCTCTTTAGTTTCATTAGTATATGTTTGTGACTTGGGGAAATTGAGACGTATACACATATAATTTCTGCATAATTTTAGAGCTGTTTACCACCCTCCCCCATTCCCCTCGTTTTCTTTCCCCCTCCAAATGTCTGCCTCCCTCTTTCTTATCATCTCATCTTTATTTTGCTCTTTAATGCATTTCTATTTTTACTTTCTCAAAGTACTCTTTTTAATAAAGAGGGTTAGGGAAGCCCGTTATCTACCTGCAAAGAAATGAAATTAGAGCCTTGCACTATATATGAAAATCAATTTAAAATGGATTAAAGATTTAAACATAAGACTGGCAGACATAAAGTTAGTAGAAAAAGCAAACAGGGAAAGTGCCATGATATTAATCTGTGCAATATTTTTTTGGAATGAGCCCAAAAGCACAAATGACAAAAATGGACAATTAGGATTACATCAAATACAGAACTTCACAGAGGGAGGTAAAAACATAAAATTTCTGTGAAGCCATGAAAATGATCAAAGCAATAAACAAGCAACAAATCGAATGGGAGAAAAACATTTTCTAACTATAAACCTGGTAAGCTGAGGGACTCAGACAATGCAATAGCAAAAGCCATGGTAACTAGGCCAAACTGTGGGTGAAGACCTTGCATGGACAGATGAAGCGAGTGTGGCTCAGAGCACTATGGAAAGCATAGTGAAAGAATAGCTCCTGCCATCTGCGACCATATACATGCAACCGGGGTCCCTGTGTTAAGTGCATCAAGCCCAGTGCAGGAAGACAAGCACTGATCCATCTTACCGCACGTGGAAATGTAGGTGCCGACCTCATCCATGCTGGGAGTGGAGGGGCCAGCAGCGGAGAGGGACAGGAGCAAGAATCTGCCGCACCCCAAGTGGCAGTTAGGCAGGATGTTCTTCTGTGCTTGTCCCAACTGGGTGACCACAGGTAACACATGTGCAGCGTATTTCAAAACTTATGAGAAAGGGTTTCGGATGTAAAGAAGATAAATGCTTGAGGAGACAGACATGTTTTACCTGATCTAACATCACACAGTGGACACAGATACCTAAACACACATGGCCCTCCATTAATATGCACAAATTTTGTGCTTTATGTAGCAAAGAGACAGAGAAGTAACTCAGTGGAAGTGTACTAGGTCCTGTTTTATCCCCTCCACCACAGTTAAGAAATCAGTGAATTAAATTATGAAGGAAAAATCACATTAGCTATTACCTCACACTTGTTAGGATGGCTATCACCAAAAGAGAGACAGCAACAGATGTTGGCAAGGACAGGGAGAAAGAGGGCCCTGTACAGTGTTGTAGAGCAACATGTGGAAAACAAAACTGACATCCCTCCAAAGATTAAAAAGAGAGCTGTCATACGGCACCGTGAATACATGCACCTGCCCAAAGCAAGTGTCCACACCACCCCATTACCTGCCGCAGCACTACCATAATAACTAGGATGTGGGGTCGGCAGAAATGGCCACCAAGGGTGGACAGACAGGGAAAATGCACTACAACACACAGGGACTGCTTCGAAAACTGGACATCCTGTCAGCTGGGACAGCAGTCATGAACCTGGTTGCATTAAATGAAAAATCCAGACACAGAAAGACAAACACCACGTAACTCCATTCATGCACAGACTCTAAAAGAATTGAACTCACAGAAACAGATTTAGATGGTGGTTAGTTAGGTTTTTCAGTGCAGTTAAGAAACAAAGATACAGAGAGACAAAGAGGCCTTTATTGTGGGGATGGGAGGGTTGCAGAAAAGTGCAAGATTCCCCCCGACCAGAACAAAGAAGTGGTTGGGGGCAAAGGCCTGACTGGGGGCAGAGTTTGGGAGGCAGGCAAAATGACATAGCAGCAGCTGATTGGAGAAGCCTTGGTGCATACAAAAAAGGAAGAGCAGCTTTGAGGTTTTTATTTTGGGCTGAGGGAAGAAGAAGCAGGAAGTTGATGTGCTATTGTTCCTGGAGTCTCTCAGCCATGTTGGACCACCACCATGATGACTTAGTAAATGTCATACGGGCAGAAACCCATCATTCCCGTCTTTTGATTGACAGTGGGTGATGACTCTCTTAGATCACTTCCTGCTGAACAAGGGCATCATCATGGTAAGGCCTGATGTGAGTTTTGGGAAGATGCTCATACAGAAGCTAATGCCAGGGGTATCAACCAGGACTAGGAATTCTTTTGTGGTGAAGGCCCATATCCTGGATTTAAGAAATCTCCAAATAAATTTTAAAACACAGGGTGCTATAAGTAGCAGAAAAAGAATGGTGATAAAGGGACCTAAAACAGGGAGAGTGATGGAAGCCCAGGAGTCTAAAGTGGGTCACCGTCACCAGGAGGACCAGGGAGTGGAGTTGGGGCCTCTAAGCCTTTTTCCTATGTTAGCTGTAAGCTCTCCAAGCTTTTTCACTTGGTTTCTAACAATGCCTGACTGATTTACAAAGTAACAGGGTTCTTCCCCCGGCATGGCCCAGGTGCCCCCTTTCTCAGCTGTTAAAAGCATCAAGGGCCCGATGATTTTTGAAGAACAACTGCAGCCAAAGAGTTGACTTGATCCTGGAGAGGATCAGTTGTCTTTGAGACATCATAAATGGATGTTTTTAGTTCATAAAATAACTGGGAATAAGAGTGCCCTTTCTGATACCTTCAGCACCCATGCAGATAGCTGAGAAGAGGCCTATTCCTGTTAGGATTGGAGCAACTACAATGACCCTTCAGGGTATTCAATGAGGTGAAGGTGGTGTTTGTAGCCCCTGAATGATTTGGGTTTTAGTATGAAGTATAACTTGTGGTGCTACTACAGCTAAGGTGCAAGAGCCCTGCCATGTAGATGGGAGACAGGTGAATGGCCCATGTCCACAAAGAATTGCCCACAGGATGGACATAAGGGAGTTGGGGTATCAGCTATAGGCTGAAGTTACATGCAAGGGTTTAAAGTTCCCACTTCAGAGGCTATCTTGGAAGGGATAGGGTGGTGAATGCATGAGAGATTTTCAGGCCACAGCTGTCCTGCAGCTAGGGCTAGAGGGCCAATGGATTTGGCCTGTGAGCTTGGAGTGTAGAGATGTTTAGAGTGACTGGATAGGCCATGTAGAGGTCTTGTTGAAGAAGAAGGCAGAGACCGCAATTAGGTAGGTGGTCTGTGGTGTTTGTTCTTTGAGTGGCAGTCTTCAGAAATCGAAAGGTGTTGTCAGGAAGCTGGAGAATGGTTAATGGAACTGGAGTGTGGTGAGAAAGTGAGGGTGAGGGCAAGATATTGAGAGAGAGGAGAGAGAGAGAGAGAGAGAGAGAGAGAGATTGCATGTTGGGAAGTAGGCTCTTATGAAGTGTTAGCAACATCTTTGTGTTACTATGGGTGACATGGGTCCAGAGCCCCTAGGTTTGGTTCTTTGGAAATAGCAGAAAAGTTTCCAGATGACGAATGGTGAATTGTAGGATGAAGGGGCCCTGTGTGGACATCCAAGAGATACTGAGATAAAGATACTTATGGTTTTCCTGTAAGTCATTAGGTAAGTTTAAACCCATTGATTCACAGCCCCAACAGGGAAAATAAAAGGATGATATGTTGTAACAGGATGGATAGTTTGGGTTTGCTGGGCACAGGTATAATGCTGGTCCAAAAATGAAACCTAGCACAGATTTTCACCCCTGGAGCCCATAACAGAGGCCAAAGAGCGCCAACAGACATCAAATGTAAAGGTGCCTGAAGTTTAGTTTTTTGTGAGCCACTATTGTGGAACTAAGACCTGCTGACCACCAGTCCCCTCTCCCATGTTTAGTAAGATAAAAATTACAGGTTGGGAGTGAGGAAGGCTATGATAGCATCACTGTACGCAGGATGAAGGCCCAAACTAAAAGAGGCCTCCTGTTTAACAAGGCTACTGAGGGTAGAGAGAACTAAGATTGCTGTGATGTGGCAAAGTAACCGTATATAGAATGTGGAAGTCTTTTGGGAAGACAGCCCAGAATCCTATCACAAAGAGAACAGTTAGTAAGGGGTAAGAGATTAGGAACTAAATAGGATAACAAAACATGAGTTAGGCTGAAAGTTGTAGTTGTGTACTTTTGGTGAGGTGGAGATGGTGGGAGACAGGAGATGGGTTGACCATTCTGAGGACAGAAGTTTGGGGTCAGTGGTGTCTGAGTTGTCAGGGCACTGCTTAGCCTGTGTGATGCAGAACCAGGAGGGAATTCCAGCGACCTTGATCACTGCTGGGGTCCAAGTGTTGGGGACCAAATGGAGTCTCATCCACCTGGGTTGTAGTCCTGTGGGTTTAAAAGATTTGAGATATACTAGATCTCCTGGAATTATAGGGGGTTCTGGTTTTGGGTTATCTGTTGGTTGTGGGAGACAGAGATGAGCGTATTGTCATAGCACGTGTCTCAGGAATGGAAGAAGTGGGACATAATCAGCTATAGGTGGAAAATGATGTGGGGTTGGAAAGTTGTGGAGTAACAAAGCATGCATGAGGTCAAAGGGACTAAGAAAGGTGGGTGCCCAAGGCAGTGCCCTGAGCCAGGTTAGGGCTAACAGAAGGAGTTGGGGCTAGGGTAAGTGTAAGTCAAGCATGGATTCTGTAAGATGTATCTTTAGGAGACTGTTGGCCTTTTCTACTTTCCCTGAGGATTGTGGATAATGTATGTATATATGCCAAGCTATGTTTAGATTTGAGGCTACCTGTTGTATAATCTGAGAGATAAAAGCTGGTCCATTGTCGGATTAGATAGTTACAGGTAGTTCAAATCAGGGAATAATCTCCTGTATAGGAGTGTTAAAGGCTACATCTGCAGTTTCTCAGACGGTGGGAGATGCCGCCATCCATACCGAGAAAGTGCAGATGAAAGTAAAAAGCTATTTGAAAGTTTTGTATTTAGGCATGTTTGCAAAGTCTGTCTGCCAGTCTTCAGCTGGGGTATGTCCTCGAAGTTAATGAGTTGGGAAAGGAAGAGACAGATGTCCTTGAGGAGAAGTTTTGGCACAGAGATGACAGTTGTGGGTGACCTAGAGAATAATTTTTTTAGGGAAGGATGAGCAGTGATTGGACGTAAAAGTTTATAGAAGGCTTGAGTGCCTATGTGAAAACAGGTGTGTAAGTCAGTAATGATATTTGAGGCCTGTGGATCAGGGAGGAGGAGTTTTGACCCTGGAAAATCCATCCCTGAGTGTTTTGGCTATGGGTTGGTTTGTGAATTAGCTGTAGTTGTGTTGGTGAAGACTGAGGGGAGGGTAAGGTGTTTGGGATGAGGGGAAGAAGATTGGAAGGATATGGCTGTTTGCAGAGATAGGATCTGATGATGGTTCACATCCTTTACAGCAAGTGACAGCTACCTGTTTTAGGAGTTGTGCTGCTTCTAGGAATTTGAGAATAAGGGGTGCATTAATGATGGGGATCCCTTCAGTACTAATTAGACCCCTTTCTTGCCAAATGGCCACATGAGAGTAGAGGATGCTAAACATTATTTTGAGTCAGTGTAGACGTTTATAATTTTATCTTTAGCTAGTGTGAGGGTAGAGAAGGCTCCTCATGATATGGTGGAGGAGCAAGACCAGAAGGAGAATCATCTATAGGGTCAGTGGGGTTTCAGTTAGGGAATCTGGTACTGCTGAATAAGCCAGGAACACGTCAGGTGCTTTACAGACCTGAGGAAGGAGGGATGTGACCTGGGTGCATAGAAGGCCTGGACATAAGGCATCTCTGACTATTTGCCATTATGACTATTTGCCATTATGATAGCAAAAGTTCTCTAAATCACAGAGGGTGGCAAAATCAAAGGTATCCTTCTCTGGCCAGTGGTGACCATTATCGAGCTTGGATTGTGGCCATACCGTCTGGCAATAAAATATAAATCTTTTCAATGTCACAATCTTCTGCAGACCAAAAATGCCCAACTGATTTATCAGACATCCAAGCAGACTGTCTATTTTGGAGCAGTAAGTTTCCCGTGGTGATAAAATTAGAGGTGATACAAAGGCCACAAAGGCCAGGTCACAGTGTCTGCAAAGAACTATCACTTTACAGGAATGTGAAAGACAGAAAAAATCTCCAACACCTGTATCCACCAGTCATCACTGTGGGAACAAAGGAGGGTCCTGAAGGAGCTGAAACATGGTCCTGAAGGATATGGAGGGGAATTCTGACGTGGGCCCATGGTTTATGAGACAGGAACCCCTAGACAAGAGATGGCTTGCTGTGAAGACCTGTGAGAACCGAGGTTGGTGAATAGAGGCTAGTAATGGCAACAGCAGAGATGATGGAGAAATAGAGATGGCTAACAGCAGAGGGAGCTCAAACTGAGGATAGCCCAGGAGCTACTCATCCCACCAATCTGAGGCACCGCACCAAAACAGTAGGGTTTTCAGTGCACTTGAGAGAGAGAGTGAGATATACAAAGAGCCCTTTATTGAGGGTTGCACAAGAATGCAAAACTCCCTCTGACCAGAACAAACAAGTGGTTGGGCTTTCCTTAGGTTGGGCTGGGGGCGGAGTTTGGGAGGTGGGCAAAATGATGTAGCAGCAGCTGATTGGAGGAGCCGTGGTGCATGCAAAAAAGGAAGAAGAGGTTTGAGGTTTTGGGCTGAGGTAAAAAGAAGCAGGAAGCTATGTGCTATTGTTCCTGGGAGGTCTTGGCCATGTTGGACCACCACCGCAATGACCTGGTGAATGTCATATGGGCTGAAAACCACCAGCCCACATACCCACAGCCCACATACATCAGCCCAGTTACCAGGGTTTGTCCAGTGGGGTGTGTATTAGTAACTTTCTCATCACTGGAACAAAACATCCAACAACTAAAACTGCAAGGAGGAGTGGATTCTTCTGGCTCAGTGTCCGAGTGTTCAGTGCAGTCAGCTGGCTCTAGGGCAGAAACAGCATAGCAGAGCTGCTCATCCCAGGGCAGGCAGGAAGTGGAGAGAAGAGGAGGAGCTGGACAGGAACACACACTTCTGAGTCACACCCCAGGGGGCCCCAAGTTCCCACCAGCACATTCAGCTCTGAGCTCATCCATGGACAAACCCCTGAGGAACACACAGCCCTGTGATCCAGTCACCCTCCAAATGCATGCGGCTTGGGGACATTTAAGTCCAACCCATAAAGGGGTGTTGTGAGATGCCATTCAAACAGATCTGCAGTAGAAGAAACCGGTTCAAAGAGATTCTACCGTCTGTTGAGGTGACTACAGTTACTGGTGACACACTGTATATTTGAAAACTTCAGGGAGATTCTTTTATACACATAAAAAAATAAGTTTATGAGGCCATGTGTATGTTAACAAGATTGATTTAGCAATTTTGCAATGTATACATAAATCAAAAATCATGTCCTATACTGTACCATAAATACATCCAATTCCTATCAAATAGAAAACAAAAAGCAGATCTTACAACTGCACATATATAACACCTTGTGATGTGAAAATAGAATTCCCCATAAATTACCTTGGTCCTGATGGAAACCGTTTCGTATTTTGTAATGTGAACTGAACAAACTAAAATTTTGTGAAATGTTAGTGATAACTTTTCTTGGTGCAGTAGAGAAGCAAAGGCAAGAAAAAAAGAAAAAGGCCTTTATTGTGGCCAGGGAGGGCTGCAGAAGAGTATAGGATCCCTCTGAGGCAAGGAAGGGCGTTTATTAGGTTTGACAGGGGGTGGAGCTTGAAGGGGCGGGTGACGTATTGACAGCTGATTGGGGGACTGCTGGCATGCACGTGAAAAGCAGGAAGTTCAATTCCGGGCTTGGAAGAAGAACGGGGACGTCAATATAGAAGGGACGCGCCGTCGCTCTGGGTCCCAGCACCATGTTTGGCAGGCGCCATGCTGAGTTCCATACAGGCTGAACCCATCAGTTAGAACTCACGAAAAACAAAATTCAGTAGAAATGAATTCATACTTCACTTTAAAGATGAAATAAATTTAAACAACTCAATATTTCACAACTTTTAAAAGATGCAAAAGTCTATTAGGAAAATTTGAGTACCAACAGTAGATGAGGCTATGGATACTAATTTAAAATTTAAAACACAAAGTGTGAGTGAGTCAGTCAGGTCAGAGCAATTAAATGTGCTTGGCTGAGGCAGGAGGATCTCGAGGCCAAGCTGGCCTGGACATTTGAGTACCTGTCTTAGTTACTTTCTCCTTACTGGGACACAGTACCCAACAAAAGGAGGATTGGTTCGTTTCTGCTCACAGTTTATAGAGGTTTCAGTCCATATCCCTCTGGCTCCAAGGCATGGTGGAGGAGAACAGCTGGGGCAGGCACCAGGAAGCAGGGCGAGATGGCCTTCCGGCCACACCCAGGGACCGCCTCCTGCACCGGGTCCCCTCCCCAGAGCACAGTGTGCACTGTGAAGGCATCTGTGAACATATCCACTGTGAATCTCTCAGCCCACCACCCATCCGTCAGCCCTGACCGCCCCCTGTGAGCACATGAGGCTTCAGGGCAGGTCTAGACATAACCGCAGCAGCGGAAGAACTAGACACTAATAACCGAGTGAGTTAAATGTGAAAGAACAACTGAAACAATGATGCACTGAGAACGGCTGGTGTCTACATGTCTAAATTTTATCCATTAAATGTGAAAATTAAAAGCACTGATATTTTAGTTACTAGGCTGGATGATGGGCTTGTGGATAAATACTTCACAAACGTTCTTCATAACCCTAGAGTGCACGCACGCAGATAACAGTTTGTGTTAGATACATCCCAACCCTTCCTGGCGACCTGTACCAAGCACAAGACTGTAAGTCAGCTCCCTGGTCTAGTCTGAGCCCAGCGTGCCTGTGCATCTACATTCTTTGCACTGCTTCTGGGCCAGCCTTCTCTTTTTCAGTGCAGCTTTGGGGTAATTTTGTGAATGACTCAGATTTCCTTTTCTTTGGCAATAAGACAGTGACTCACTCTGCCAAACAAAAGACTAGCATGATATTTGAATGGGCTACGCACTAACAGTCACGCTGAGGGAAGTGTCAGCTGGGTTCTCCTAGTTAGGCGCCTGACTTCCCCAGGCCGCCTGAGCAGGCAGGGCAGCCAGGAGGCTGAGCAAGGGCGGTGCTGCCGCGGCGGAGGAGGCAGACAGCGGGGCCAAGAAGACTTCCAAGCGCGGCCTGTGACCGAGCCCGCCTGGCAAGGACCCCGCTCTGGGCGTACACCGTGACTGGGGTGACCAGGTCACACAAGACGACCATCCCCCACTCTGTTCCCACAGCTTCACCCTCAAAAGGCTAAACCATGAGCCCCTCGGACACTGCGTCCTCCAGCGCTGCTTCCGAGTGGAGAGGTCACTCTCTCCAGAAAGATTGGTACGGTAGGTAAGTCTCTGGCAAGCCTAACCAAAAAGCAATAGGCGAAGGATGCTGTGGTGTGAGATACAGACAGGAAAGGAGAACCGAGGATGGGCTAAGCAGAAACGTAGTAAGTGTCACACCCTCGCCCGGCAGAGAAGTTCCCCGAGCAGGGCTGCTCACTGCAGCTGCAGACACAGAGACAGGGGAGTCAGAGCTTGGGAAGGAGACGGGAGCAGCCCTGGCAGCCTGCCTGAGGGGCACAGGGCCGGGGAGGGGCCATGAGAAAGGGTGCAGGCCTGCTGGGCGCAGGCACCCACTCCACACGAGGAATGGCATCGCTACGTGCTGCAACCGCGGACTAACGGAAAACATTCAGGAACTTCTGCAGATCTTTTGCAAAAGGAAAGGGGATGAAGGATGGAAAGGAGGGGAAGGGGCCGTAAAGAGAAGAAGCCGCGCTGGGCACAGGCAGCGGCACCCCGCGGGGACGCCGTCATCTGTGCAAACGGGCTGCTAAAAATAAAAATAGAAAACAGGTGACAAAGCAAATAAAATAACTTTAAACCTCACACAGTGGCACTGCCTGCAACCCAGCACTCAGGAGGCTGAGGCAGGAGGATCATTGTGAGGAGGAACAGGGAAGAGCCTGAGCTACTGGGTGAATTCAAGGCCAACCTGGCCGACATACTGAGACCCTGTCTCAAAATAGAAAAAAAAATTACAACCATTGTTAACTTCTATCATCTTGTTTTGAAAGCCTACTTTGTTACTGTCTGGGGTTTTTTGTTGTTCTTGTAGTTGTTGTTTTTGTGTCTTTTTTTTTTTTCTCTTCTGTTTTTTTTTTTTCCTTTTTAAAATAAAATTTTTAAAACTTTAAAAAAAGAATTTTCTCCAAAAACCTGCTGGAGCAATTTGGTTTTGTGGATGAGTTCATTCAAGAGTTTAAGAAATGGTCCACTCTGTACACTTATGAATAGTTCTGCAGTAATTTCATTTAAAAACAAAGCTTTGTGTCAGTCCACCATGACCGCAGGCCAGCTGTGGGGGCCGTGCTGAGGGCCCAGGCAGCACCCCAGGCCCCGTCCAGGTCAGGACACTGCTGTAAGGACTGCCGAGCAGCGGCTTTCAATAGCAAATGCTACAACCACAGTAAGAAAATAATAGCCTCACCTTCCCCGGCCCCAGAAGCCACGGCATGAGGATCACGCCAAGGTCAGATGCAGCAGCTGCTGAGCCAGGAAGGCGCCGACCTGTGCCCCAGCGCTGTGCGACACAGCGCTCGTGCTCTCATTTACAAGGACAGTTTTCACTCAGAACCAGGATTCTGAGATCCGAGCAGGCTTCCAGCAGTTACCGTGAGGACGGAACTTGTTTCCAGCACCGGAGCGCCAGTCATGCCGGAAGTGCCAACCGAGCTCAGTGCCAGACGTTTACGGATCACCCCTGCCACGTACAGGTGCCGCTGACTCTCCCGAGGGCCCTCAAAAGGGGGAAGTCTGTTAACAGCGCATCCTGGAACTCAGCGACTCCAGTGTCCAGAGCCCCCTAGCCGACCCACAATCCCTCTCCTCCTCTTCCTCACTAACCCAAGAGGAGAGCAGATCTGTCAGGCGGCAGAGTGCACTGCCCAAAAATATCTCAGCGACATTGCCCTTTCTCCCCTGCTTTATATTTGCTTCCC
>PVJX010014535.1:0-44818 GCA_004027295.1 Dolichotis patagonum | reverse complement strand
AATATGTGTGATAGTTCAAACAAATTTTTTTCTTTTTTATCAAAAATGAGATATTATAATACCCATTGATCATTTTCTGTTATTCGGTTCAGAAAGCCCTGGAATTCTTTCACTATATGCATGGCTTTATTCTATTGTGTTATGTTTGATATTATTGTAATTGAAACTATGCTCAACTATAGCAGAGTAAGAGATATGGCGTTAGATACTGTTGATGTCCAGTTGACTTAATGTAAAGTACTGTGTTACCTATGTTGTCCTCTTCTGATCTGCTCTGTACTGCCCCCTTTTGTTTTATTCTCTTTTAAATAAAAAAAGAAAGATGCATTCTATACATTATTCTTGTAGTCAACAAATACATATATTGAGTCAGATATTGCTGAGGGTTAATAATAAAGCAGTGAATAAAATCTGTGGAAAACTGAGCATACATCCTGGGGTAGGAGATACAAAAAAACACAGAAGCAGATACCTGATAAAATATATAAATAAGTAAAATTAAACAAAGAAAGCAGATAAGGAGTGCTGTATAAACATATGGGGACAGTGTTAAATAGGGTCATTTGGGAAAGTCTCACTGAGAAGAGGATAAGTGAAAAAGAGGAGTAGGTGCCATAGCTTTGAATGAGAAGAGCTCCCCAGAGAAAATTGAATGTGCTAAGATCCCAAGAAGGATGATGAATGGTTTAAGGAATAGCCAGAAAGTGCTGGAGAGGAATGAATGGGGAAACACATTGACAGATTTGGTCATGGATGTCCATTGAAGTGGTGCATTGTATATTTGGAAGATCTACAGACGGCAGGTATATTTTTGGATTAGTCTGTGGCCTTCAGAAGGGCTCATTAATTAAAGTGTTGCCTGGGCTTTGAAATTCTGTGATATGAAACATGGAGCATGGTACTCATCACATAACTGGACCTCCACAAATCTGTTGAATAAATTAGGAGAACAAGGCTGAAGAGCTAACACTAAATGAATTACTTGTGCAATTCTAAACAAATTACTTGACTTGTTTGTGATTTGGTTTGCAAACTGAGAACTTCTCACTTTTTCTACTTACATGATTATAAAAGATGGCCAGACTTCCCAGTAGGTCTCTTATTTTATTTTAACCTGTGATATTGAATCAGCGTACACACGGGAAGGACATGGATGACCTGAACCTTCTCTGTGCCATTCCTTCATCTATTTACCTGCTCACTCAGCAGTTCTACCTTTCTGTTTTCCTGCTCTGTTTCTGCCATTGGCCAAGACAGTAAAGCTAGAGAGGAAGGCTGGCTCTGGCAGGGTGACAGAACTCTTGGGCCGTTTGTTCCTGTCAGAGGATTGGACAATATGTGTGAACAGACATTTTGGCTTAGCTAATGCTGAGTTTGGGCCCCTGCCAGAGTTTTAAGATACTAACATAAACTTACCTTGTTTTGAAGCTATGCACTTAGGAAAACTGGTCTAGACTGTCTCTAGCAACTACACATTCATCAAAATGCAATAGCAAGACTTAGATGATGAGTCAGGGAAGACTGAATTACTGTGTCTTTAGGCCTGAGCTTAAGGTGCTTAAGGTGAGGGTTACAAGAGAGTCTTAGAAAAAGAGATTTACTTTTGGTGATAACAGAGACAGAATCAAAAGTCTTCATTTCGAAATGAAATTACTAGTGACTTACATATTTACTATTTCTGGAGTTAAGTTTACAGAATGATGGGAAAAATGATTTCTGGATATCACCCTGCAGGGGAGGATTGCTCATATCCTAATGCTAGGCAAAGTGCTAGCCTTTAATAGTAAACCTTAAACAAGCCCAGAAGCCAGAAAACCAGCTGGGCCCCTGTGGATGCTTCACTCTATTCAGACGAACATTAAGTACTGAAATGCACTGGCAAAAGCAGCCAGCTCTCACTATGCTTGACTACTGGCAGTAAAAAATAAGTCCTGTGTGGTGGGACAAGATTTTGAACCAATGACTCATGGCTCTTCGACATGTTCATTTGATAAGCCAGTAATTCGGTCCTGTGCTCAAAATGTTGTATATATATTTTTAACCAGCAAGGAAGTAGCTCACAGTGATAATTTAGTTAACCTTATTCACATTTCTGGTTTTCTTTTCTGTGCTATTTCTATAGACTGACTTTGATTACCATTATTTTACATTATGATAACTGAATCACAAAGGGGATGACAGAAATAGGCCAACCCTGTCGTGGCATAGTTGATGTGATAACGGGAAGAACTAGTGTTCATGCATCGTCCAAGCAGACTCGCTGGGCAGCAGCCTGAGTGAGGTAGGCGTTCGTTTCACTACTTCTGATAGCAGGGACAGGAGTCTATGTCTGGTGATGGAAAGGGTGGGAATTCGATCCAGAGGTCCTAGTTTGCTTCTTTTCGCAATGATTTCTGTAGAATGGTGTGTGAAGATGCACTTTCACTTTTCTTACAGATTTTCAGTCTTGTGAATAGTTTGAAAGTGTGTGGTGAATATGAACGAAACCAAATCTCTTGCCTTGTCCTCCAGATAGACGTCTTTCACTTTCTGCTGTCAACAAGTAATGAATGGAAACTTTGTTATGAAAACTATCTTTTTCCTCTTCTTTCTTTATGTGATACTTAATCATTCTGATTCCTTAATACTTTTTTATAGTTTTTCCTCGTGACATTTTAATTTGTATCAATCTCCTTTTATCTATTTTGTAGTCTAATTCTGCTTCCAGAATGATTGTTATTTATGTGGTTCTGTTGTTTTGGCAAAGCTTCACAGGTAAAATCTTAAACTTCTAGGCGTTTTCAAACCACTGTGTTGAGTAAGGGAGGTATCATGATGAGTATTTGGATAAGTAAATCTGAGGCTTTCTGCCTTGTTCCTTCAAATAGAAAATGAAGAATTCTGATTGTAAATGAAAGGAAAAATACAGAAAGTCAAGAACCACAAACCATCATTCTAGATTTTGTAATGGGTAACAAATTATGGAGAAATGCTATTGCACATATCAATAGTTTGCTGTTGTTCATTGCTCAGTAGTATTCCATTGTATGAATTTACTTATCTATTTAGCATTTGGTAGACCTTTGGGCTGTTTCTAACATTTAGTTAAAATGAGTAAAATTAATATAAATATCCAGATAGGTATTTGTGAAGAAATGTTGTTTTTATTGCTTGCGAGCAAAAAGTTAGGACTGAATATTTTACTTTTCCAAAAGGACTGTACATTTTGATTCCCAGAAGCAAAAAATGAGAACTTGAGAACACAGCATCTTGCCAGCACTAGGGCTGTTCAACCTATGCTTTAGCTGCTTCAATAAACATGTGTATTAGTGCAGTTTTAATCTGGATTTCCCTAATGACTACTGATGTTGGAGTACTTTATATTCATTTTTGGCAAAGGACTTATTAAACATCATGGTTTTTAATTAAAAACTTCTGTTTTCTAAATTATGAGTTTCTAAATTAAGAATTTTTATATAATTTGAATACAAGTTCTTTATTAGATAAATTTTTTCAATTTTTTTTCTGTACCATGAATTTTAATTGCCTTACTGGTATCTTTCAAAAACTAGCAGTTTTTGAATTTGAAACATAATAAAACATAATTTATCAATTTACTTCTTTTAGAATACAGGTATTTTGTTTCCTCCTTAGGAAAATTGTTCCTTTTCCAAGTCACAAAGATTTTCTCCTATAGCTCTTAAGCTTGTAATCCCTATCAGGTTAATTATTGTATATAGTGCATAACAGGGTCAGGATTTATTTCTTCCCTCTCTTCCTCCACTGTGGGATATATAATTACTCAAGAACCATTGTTAAAAGATTATTCTTTGCTCATTAAAATATCTTGGTGTGCTGTAAAAATTGTGTTTGTACTTCTACTTTTTAAAATTATATTCTTTTAATTTCTATCTGGTCTCATACCACAGTTTATTGGTGAGTATAACTTTATAGTGTAGTTTTGAAATCAGGTACTGTGATTCCTCTAGCTCTTCTCTCTTTTTTTTTTTAAATCTACTTTCTATTCCTTTTTATTTTCCAGATAAATTTTATAATCAGCTTATCAATTGAAGATCATACTGTAATTTTGATATTGTTTTGAATCTTTAGATCATTATGAAGATCAGTAATACTGTCTTATTCATGGTAGATCTTTTCATCTGCTTAGGCCTTTTTAAATCCCATTTAGCAATATTCTATAATTTTCAGTGTGACATTCTGCCTGTGTTTTCTTAGATTTATTCATAGGTAGTTCATATTTTTTTTACTGCTGATGTGTATGGTATTTTAGAAAATTTGTATTTTCAATTATTCTTTATTAATATATAGAAATATGATTGATTTCTACATATTGATGGCATATCCTGAAACCTGCCACAGTCGCTAGTTCTGATAGGTTTGTCATAGATGCTTTGGGAATTTTCAAATGAGATGGCTATAACTTACAGGGAAATGTTTTTTTCTTTCTTTCTAATATGAAGGACTTGTTTTTTTCTTGCCTCCTTGGCTAGACCTTCCAATATACTACTATCTTATTAGACTCAACAGAGGATCTTTTTAGATGTGTTTATTAGTTTTTATTTTCACTCTGCAGAATGATATTTATTTTATCATGACTCGTTGTTGATATTGTCAAATGATTTTCTTGCATCAACTGATATGATCACATGGGCTTTCTTCTATAAATTATAAATATGGTAGATTGAATTAATTAATTTTAAAATAATCTGCCTTGCATTACTATAATGAATCCACTTACTTGCAGTTTAGTATTTGTTTCATGTATTGCTAGATGTGATTTACTAATATTGTGTTACAGATTTTGCATGTTCAAAGATATTTTTGTGCCTATCTTCTAATTTATTTCCTCCATTCTTACCTCCCTCCCTACTTCTTTTCCTCCTTCCGTACCTCCTTTTCCTCCTTTCTTTGTCCCTCTTTCCCTTTATTCCTTTTCTTTCCCTTTTTTCTTCCCTTCTTCTCTCTCTTCCTTTTTTTAAAACTATGTTCCTCTCTTCTTTTTCCTCCTTCATCTTTTCTATTCCTCCTCCGCCTCTGTCTTTCTCTGGTTTTGATATAAGAATAATCCTAGTCTCCTTAAAAAGAGACATCTCCTCTCCTATTATCTGGGGAAATTGTGTGAATTAGCTGGTATTATTTCTTCTTTAAATGTTAGGTAGGATTTGGCATTGATCCTATATGGAGCTAGAGATTGTTATTGATTCAGAGACAGGAATATAGATATTTCCAAGTAAAAGTTTAGATTTGTCTGTTTCTTCCTTTAGTTCTCTCATTATTTCTGTAAGCAATATTTCTGTTCTATGTATTTTGGTGCTTTTCTGTTAAGTATGTTCATTTTTATCATTGTTATATCTTATTTATGAGCCAATCCTTTTATTATTAATACATCTATTTAGTCCAAACAATTTTTCTTGATCTAAAGATTACTTTTCCTTATATTTATATAGGCATTCCAACTTTTTTTGATTTTTATTTGGATAGGATATCTTTTTCTATTCTTTAGCTTACCTTGTTATATTTGAAATGTTTTTTATGCTAAATGTTTTGCATTTTTATTAAATAGTATATAAATTTAAATATGCTCAATTACACATATATAGGGTATATATTTTCAATGACCAAAAATAGGCTTGTGATAGAAATTGAACTTAATTTTGAACTTGCTTTACACCCGAAAATGTAATCTAGGAAGTTACAAATATGTTCAATACTTTCCAGTTTCTTTCTTCTGTAGTATCTCAAAATAAAACTTTAAACACTAATTTATGTTTATTCAGTCTTCTATATGAGTTTCTTTTACTTTCTGCTTTTCTCATATGATTTTAACCTTAAACACATTTTACCTTTTTAAAAATTTTATTTTTAGTTGACAAATAGATGTATATGTTTAGTAGGTACAATGTGATATTTTAATGTGTATATGTTTAAAGCAAGCAAACTATCACACATGTTACCTCAATACTCCTTTTAATTAGTGTGTTTGCAATACATACTAATGACTACTGGGAAAAATGAGTCCATATATTTATTCTGTCTTTATTCTCAACCCCAAAGTCTCCTTCCTTGTCTCCCATAATGTCTCCTTTGTTTTGCTTTTGAAATTATTTATATTTTGGGTTTCTCATGTGATCGAAACTTCTGGATCTGATTTATTTTACTTAACCTTAATAGTCTCTAGATGTATTTTCCTACAAATAATTCAAGTTTATCTGTATTTATGACTGAGTTGTATAGATATATATATATTCTCAGATTATCTCTATTCATTCCTTTGTGGATGAGTATGCAGGCTTTTCCCATAATTCAGCTGTTGTGAATTGTGCTGCTGTAAAACATGGATATGCATGTATCATTGTAAGATGACGCTTTGCTTTTTCAGGATGACAGCTAACAGAGGTATAGCTAGGTCAAACACAATGTCTATTTTTGGTTTTTTGAGGAGTCACTGTACAGATTTCCCTAGTGGTTGTTATATTCTGACCAACGATGTACAGATGTTCCTTTCTCCATATCCTTACTAGCATCTGCTGTTTTCCGAGTCCTTCATGGTAGCCATTTTTATTGGATTAAGATGGAATCCCAATATTGTTTTGATTTGCATCTTCATATGGCCAAAGATGCTAAGTATTTTTAATGTATTTATTGGACAGTTTTATTTCTTTTGAGAAGTATCTGTTCATTTCAACTGCCCATTTTTGACTCTGTCTTTTGGTTATTGGGGTCTAGTGTTTTTGAGTTTTTTAATATATTCCAGCTATTAGTATTCTCTGAGAGGATTAGGAGGCAAAAATTTTTTCATATTCTGTAGATTACCTTTTCATTCTACTGACTGCTTATTGTGCAGAAACTTTTCATTTTGATATAATGCTGTTTATTGATTCTTGGAATTATTTCTTATACAATTAGGGCTTTGTTCAGGAACTTCTAGGCTATGCCTATGTCTTCAGCATATTTACTCTCTCTGTTTTTATATATAGGTCTTTGGTTTGTTTTGATTTTTTAGTACTAGGTAAGAGATATGAATCTAGATTCATTCTTTTACACATGCATAACCAGTTTTCCAGGCAGCTTTTGTTAAAAAGGTTTTTTTCTAGTGTTTGTTTTTAGCCATTTTTGGCCAAATATCAGATGGGTGAATGTACATGAAGCTGTTTCTTTGTCTTTGGTTCTATTCCATTGGTCTACTTGTCTATTTTTGTGCTGCTATAATACTCTTTTTATTACTGTGGCTTGTAATATAACTTGTAATCAGTATCATAATGCATCTTGTTTATCACTTTATTCTCAGGATTGCTTTGGCTAGCTTGATTCTTTTCTAGTTCCATATAAAATTTAGGATTTTTTTCATATAGTTCTGTGAAAAATGTTGTTACTCTTTTGATTGGAATTACATTAAATCTATCATTGGTACTAATATGGCCACTTGGCAATATTGATTCTAACAATCTAGGAATACCAGATGTCTTTCCATTTTCTAATGTCCTCTTCAGTCTCTTTTCTTTAGAGTTCTGTTGTTTTCATTAGAGAGATCACTCACCTCCTTGCTTAGGCTGATTCATAGGTATTTATTTTTTTGGAGCTACTATGAATGGGGTTGTTTACATGAGTTTTTTTTTTCCTGATAGGTTCACTGTCAATGTACAAGAATGCTGTCGAGTTTTGTACTGGTACTTTGCTGAATTTGCATACTGATTCTAAAAACCTTTTGGTGGAATTTGGTCTTCCATATAAAGGATCACATAATCTGCAAATAAAAATAGTTTGATTTCTCTCTTTCCTAATGACATCCCATTTATTAATTTCTCCTGCCACGTTGTTCTTGTCAAACTGTATAGTACTTTTTTGAACAAGAGGAGTGAGAGCGGGAACCCTTCTGTTGCTCCCATATTTAAAGAAAACATTTTCAGTTCTTCTCTTAGTATGATATTGTCTGTGCATTTACAAAAAAAATCACCTTCCTATCCCTATTTTCATCAGTTTTTCTAAACCAGAGAGCATAACACTGGATTGAACAAACATATCCCTTACTTTTCTACTATAAACTTTTACTTCAGCATAATAGCAGCCAGATGTACATCTTAGTACCTTTGCCTAAGGGGTACAGAAAGGAATTTTTCTGTTTACCTACTTGGTACAACAAAATGCAAAGTGTGTGCATGTGTGCGGAAGTGTCAAACCAGGATTTTCACTGGCAAGGTGCTCTCTTTAACAGGTTTGGCATATGTTTATGAGTATCACAGAGGGTTTAATATACCCGCATAAATCTAGAATTTGTTTTAATAAAAATTTTCTTTTGATTTTTCTGGTAGAAGTAGCCCAATTCAGTACAATGGCACATGAAAAATCAGATTTACAAGTTTTGGAGGAGGTTAAAGCTGAGTCATCAGATTAGTCATGCATGAATGTGAAGATGTTCGTTATGGTAAAATACATGTTTTCATAATATAAGACTGGTGTGGGTGGATGATGGTGATGGTAGTAATGGTGACTTTGACATTGACTGTGAGCCAGAGTTCCCGAAACTGTGAAATGGAGCAAAAATTGACCGATACAGACATGGGGAATACAGACCTCCATGATTCAGATGACGAAGAAAACAGCAATTTGAGTACATATCTGACTGGTTGAAATGTTAAATGGTCACACAACCAAATGGAATGATCCAGTGTTAGAACTAGGTCCAAAAATATGAGGATCTTGGCAGGAGTGAAACATATTAGACAGAACTCCAGCACTGCCACTTAGTATTGGAAATTGTAGCAGATAAATGATACAAGGTGTTGCAAAATACTCAAAGCCTGAAATACAAGCATACATTCTGCATGCACCTATAACCATATTCAAAAACGTATTTATTATGACACCCCACAAGCTGAACTGAAAGCATTTATAGGTTTGTTGTACTTGAGAGAGATTTCTCACGGTAAATGCAAGAATGTAAAAGACTTATGGAAAAGCAGTAGGTCAAAATATGGCATAAATCAGGGCCCGCCTGGGAGGTGGCAGGCAGGATGCTCCTAGCACAGTGAGCGTGCAGAGGATGTAGAGCAGTTGCTGTTGCTGTCACCGCTGCTCCTGGCTCTGTTGCTGTCACCACTGCTCCTGTAGGGGTGTTGGGCATAGGAGAGCATCTGCTCATGTTCCATGGTGGTTTTGCCCACTTCCTACCTTGGTTTGTAGAAGAGTAGAAAATGCTGCTGCTTTGGCAATACTTTTGCTTAAAATAAAGCAAGGGAAGAAAAAAAATATGGCATAAATATTTATGCCCTTGTAGATGCAAAGAATTATTTTACCTTCAATTTAGAAATTTATTGTGGAACTCAGTTATCAGCTCCTTATTCATATAGTAATAGACTGGATGATATTGTGAACAGGTTCCCAGACTTCAGAATGTGACATTAAACAATCAGTTTACCAATGTCCAATTGATGTTACATTTGTTAAAATTGCACAAATTGTTCAATGCAGGAAATGTGTGCAGGAACAAGGCAGAAATTCCAAATGAAATGTTGCAATTTCAAAACAGAATTGTATAGTACAAACTTTGGATTTCAGAAAGATTTACCCTATTATACGGCAAAGAAAAACAAACTGGTACTGTTGATGTTAACATTCCACCATGATGGAAATATTGATAGGCAAGTCATGACAAAACAGAAGCCTGAGATGGAAAATTTCTCCAATGAAATCAAAGGTGGAGTAGCTGCAGCAACTATGATGTCACTTGAAACACAAATCATTGACCAAAATAGTTGTGCTTTACTTGATCCTAAACATGTGTGGCATAAATAATTTGATAGTTACAAAGAAAATAACAAGCACAAAATACCACAGAGAAATTTTCTTAGAAGATTGGGATTGCAACTCATAAGAGATCATTTACAGCAGAGGAAAAACAAACTGTTTCTGCCCAGGGAACTACACAAAAATGTGGATTGCATTGTTGAGCTGCCAGGTGAACAGACAGGAACAGCATCATAAAGACCTACTATGATGATAGGAAAACCAAAAAGATGTTAACTATGCCCTACAAGAAAATAAAACAAAACATATATGCTATCAATGCAAGCAATCATGTATGGAACACGGAATTTTCATGTGTGAATACTGCATTGGATATGACAGTTGAATAAAAAATTATTTTTGTTGTTGAATTCTATTGGCATTTTCTTTGCAGTTCACATAGATTTTTATTTCTGATTTTATCTCTTAGGTTTTGTGAGCAAGTACACAACTGATATGAAAATGTTGATGTCCATTCTAAACATTCTTTGCACATTTGATATTTTATTTTATTGATATTTTTTCTCTACTAAGTGTACATTGTACAACATAATAGGAAGTTCCTGACAAAATAGGAAGAAAAGAGAGATGACAAGAATGGCCAGCCTTATAGAAAAGGAAAACTAAGCACATGTGCTGGCAGAGTAAGTCAGATGTATGCATGGGACATGCAGTTGTTATGTGCAAAAACTGCCTTGGGTGTAAAAATTGGAGCAAAGATTATTTCTGTGTTAGAATTTTGCTTGTGTTTACATTGTAGCTCATACAGGGTTTTAATTCTAATGTTGCCTCTTAGGTTTTGTAAGCAAGTACACAGTTTATGTGAAAACATTGATGTTTATTTAAACATGCAATATATCTTAAAAATTTAATACTTTATTTTATTGATATTTATGCTCCTGTTAACTACATATTGCATAATATAATAAGAAACTCCTGAAAAAACAGCAAGACCAGTGAGATGTTAAGTATATCCTATAAAAAGGCCAGGAAAGCAAAACACACATGCTCTTAGCATAAGCAACACGTGTATAGAACATGCTGTTGTCATGTGTGAAGACTGCTTTGGATGAGGAATTCTGTTGTTCTGTTTTTAGCCTTCGTATGGCAAAAACCAGTTGATATTTAAAATTTAGATATTATTTTATAAACAGTATTAAAAATGCAATACTTTACTTCTCTGATATTTGTTTCATGTTAAGCACTTGATGTTTAGTGTAATAAAACTCACAAAATTGAAATTAATAATTCATCAATAGAAATGGTCTAAAAGATAGATATGAGCTCGACATACCCATGTTTATGGCCTTTATGAAAAAAATGTTTTATAGTCCTTCATCATTATTGAGTCTTGTTAAAGGCTTTTTTTGTGTCTATGGAGATTATCATGTAAGTTTTTCATTATTTCTATTTATGTGATATATTATATCCACTGATTTATGTATGTGTATCATCCTTCCATCCTGGAAAGAATTTAACTTGTTCAAGATGTATAATTTTTTTCCCTAAAGAAAAACAAAACAAAACTGTTTTGGATCATAGTCCTTTAATTAAGTTTATTGGTATGATTCGGGTATGCATAATGATCATGTTTATCATAGGGACTTTGTACCTGTATATGATATGTCCTAGTGCCTCTGTTTTTTACAATCCTCTGCCCTCATTTCAACCTGTCTTCTCCTCCTAACTTACAAAGCTTGGTTTCCATTTTAGCCTTTTTTTCTCATTTTTCATTTTCCTTTCCTCTCTCACCCCCTAGTATCCTTTTCCTTTTGAATAATTTCTTCCTATTTTACAATATCTTACACATTTTGATTCTTATTTACACCTTTTTTCATACCAGAAAGACAATGAGATATTTATACATGCTTTAGAGTATGGTCTAAACATCCATCCATTTATCTGTAAATGCCTCAATTCTATCCTTCATAATGGCTGAGTAGTGCTCCATTGCATATCATTTTTACCATATCATTTTTATCCATTTATCAGTTGATGGGCATTTGACCTGTTTCCAAGATTTAACTATTGCAAACTGTGCTGCTATAAGCATGGGTATGCGTATATTGTTATGGCATGATGCTTTTAATTCTTTTGGGATGATACCAAGAAAGGGAATGGGTCAAATGAGATCTCTAATCCTAGATTTTTGAGGAATCTCCACACTGATTTTCCTAGTGGTTGCACAAATGTACACTTCCACCAACAGTGGAGAAGTGTTCTTTTCCCCCCATAACCTTACTAGGATTTGATATTGGTTGATTTCTTGATAATACCCATTCTTTCTGGAATGAGATGAAATGTTGTTTTAATTTCCATCTCTTGAATAAACAGTAATGTTGAACATTTTTCATATATTTATTTTCTTTATCTGAGAAGTTTGTATTCATCTCAGATGTCCTTTTGGATTGGGAGGTTTGAGTTTTTTCAGTTCTTTATGTGTTCTAGTAATTAGAACCTCTTCTGAATAACAACTGGCTAAGATTTTTTCCCTTTTAGTGGGCTGTCTTTTCACTCTGTTGATAATTTCTTTCACTGTGAAGTTTTTTTTTGTACCGGGGATTGAACTCACAACTGAGCGCTTGCAAGGCAGGCGCTTATGACGCTGAGCTAAATCCCCAGCCCCCAAAAGCTTTTTAATAAGATGAGATCTCATGTTGATTCTTGGTAGAATTTTCCATATATTTGGGCTTTCATTCACGAAGTCTTTGCGTACATCTCTCTTTAAGAGATTCTCTCTTCTGCAGATTTAATATTTGTTTTCACATTCTGTTACATGATGGAATTTGGTTATTAAGTATTGTATAATCTTATTAATGATGTGTTGCATTCTGTTTTCCAGTTTTTCTGGAGGATTTTTGTATCTTCTTCATCAAGCATATTGGTTTGTAATTTTCTTTTCTTGTAGAGTTCTTGTCCGGTTTTGGTGTCAGGGTAATGCTGGTTTTCAAGGAATGAGCCTGGCAGTGCTCCTTTGCTTTCAGTTTCGTGGGAAAGCTAGAGGGTATTGGAGTTAGTTCTTCTCTGAAGTCCTGGTAAAATTTGCTGGCAAATCTGTTCAATCCTAGACTTTTCCTTGTTGGTAGAACTTCTTTATTGCCTCAGTTCCATTGATGGCTATTAGTCTATTCAGAATTTTTCTCATTTTAGTTTAATTGTTATGAGTCCTATGTGGGTAGGAATTTATTTCTTCTACACTCTCCAGTTTATTAGAATGTGAGGGTTTTTTTGAGATATTTTCCCTGGGTTTCACTGGTATTTGTTTTTTTTCCCCCTCTGTTTTAATTTTTAACTGCATTGATACTGATTTGTTCTTTCCTTCATTTGATTATTGGTTTATTTATTTTATTTATTCTTTCATAGAAAAAACTTTGTGATTCATTAATCTATTGTTTTTGTTTTTAATCTCAAGGTTACTGATTTTTGCTTGAATCTTTATAATTTCTTTCATTCTATAAAATTTGCACTTGGATTGTTCTTAGAATTTTAGGACCTTGCTATGCATCTTTCAGTTATTCATTTGGTAATGCCCTATTTTTCTGGTTTTACTTACAGCTATAAATTGTCCTCTTATAACAGCTTTCTTTTGTCACAAAGGTTTTCGTGTACTGCCATTTTTATTTGATTCTAGCGACTTTTTTTCCTGATTACTTCTGTGACCTATTATTTATACAGGAATAAATTATTTAATTTCCATGTGTTTGAACCATTCTTTTTTTTTCTTTTACTGTTGCTGTCTAGTTTCATTCCATTATGATATTATAGGTAAGAGATTATTTCAGTTCTCTTGTACAGGAATGCTATTGATTTCTTTTGTCTTCATGTCAGCATGCATTATAGTCTAGGATAATGGCCAATTCTGGAGAAAGTTCTATGGGCTACAAAGTATGCATATTCACTTTTGTTGGATATTTGCTCTGTAGCTATTTGCTGCGTCCACTTATTCAGTGGTGTTATTCAATTATGATATTCCTTTGTTGAATTTTTGCTTGTTTGATTGTCGTGAGAAGGATGTTAAAGTTTCTACTATGCTTGTATTGCTGTCTGTTCATTTATTTTCAGAATTTTTTGTTTTAAGGAATTGGGTGCACATATATTTACAATTATTATCCCTTCCTATTGAATTGTTCCTTTTAGCAATATGCAATGACCTTCTATATCTCCCAATCAGTTTGGCTTGAAGTCCACTTTATCTGAAGTTAGGAAGCTTACTTCTGCTGCTTTGGGGTTTCTATTGCATGGAGTATAGTTTTCCATTGTTTTCCTTCCAGTCCGTGTGTTTATCAGTGAGGTATATTTCTTGCAGGCCACACGTAGCTAAGTTTTGGTTCTTGATCTAATCTTTCAGTCTTTGTTTTTTGATTGAGGAGTTAAGACTATTTACATTGAGTATTATTATCAAGGGATATTTATTATTGTCATTATAATATTTTTTCAGTCATAATTCCTGTTTTCCTTTTGTTTAACAAATCTTCTCATCTTTCCTTTGGGACCTTTGGTGATGTTGGCATTGCTGTCTTTGTTTAGCATTCCCTCAAGTATTTTCTGTAGTACTGGTTTGGCAGTCATGAATTCCTTTAGATTCTTTTGTGTTGTAATTTTTTTATTTCTCTGTTAATTTTATTTCCCTGTCAACTGAAATGTAAACCAAATAAAGCTCTCTTCCTTTAAATGTCATGTATTGTGTCCCAACAATGAGTAGAACAAGTAAAATGAAGTGTTTACTAAAGCAGTCATTATTTTCCTGATTGGTCATTAAAATCTAGTCATTTGTTTGTATCTTCTCTGAGCTCACTATCTTCTTAATTGCATTATTGAACATCTTATTAATTATGACCATTTTCTGCTTATTTAAATCCTCTTGAGTGCATTGAACATATCATCATTTGCTTGTTAACTTTCTCTCTGCAAGAATTTTAACCATATAGTTTTTGAGGTCTTTGCCTAAAACTTCCTCCACTTCTGTGCCCATGAGATCAGCTTTTGGAGAGTTATGTAATTTTTGAAGTATCTTATTGTCTTGTTTTCTTATATTCCTGTGTTTTTGTATTGAATGTTACAGACTGTTTGGACTAGAACTGTCTGCCAGTGTAGAGATCCCCAGCACTGAATTCCATGGAGAGAATATATTCTGACAATACCAGCATCCAAAGAACTAGTCATGTATTGACACAGATCTAAGAGATTAACATTTTTTCTATTCTTTCAATTACGCAGGAATACAGAGATTTAGTAATGATTGAGAAAGTGTTGCATTCAATTTATAAACTAACAGAAATCCTAAGGCTATGTTATAAGACCTAAGCAGTGACCCTTAGGACAATGCAAACGTCTGAAAAAAAATCAATAGTAGTCACATATAGTTGTTCATAAACGTTCAGCCCTCACATGTACTCTTAAGAAAAAGAGAGGAGGACTTAGGGGTGCTTTTCAGTGTGCAAGAGCAGAAGTGGGGAAGAGAGTGAGAGAGGAACATTAAGTGGAACATGAAAGAGGATAAGGGGAGATTGAATCTGATTAATAACCTAACAGAAACACTAATTTTGGAAAAAAAAAACTCTTAATGAAGGAGGACCCAATGTGAGATGTTGAGATACTGTAGTATTTCAGTTAACCTTAATAGTTTGTATATAAAAGAAAAGAATATATAGAAAAAGAGAGGAGGAAGAGAAACAAGAAAGAAAATAAATGGAAAGGGAAAATCCATGAGGAAGAAATAAGGTAATGAAGAGACGAGACTGTAGATGGGAGGTGAAGAGAGTGGTAGAGGAATGTATCCAACTGTTGAACTAAAAGTCGAGCAAGATTAGGTAACTCCCAGAAACAACCTTTAAAGTTAGCAAATGTGACTTACCTACATGGAATGTTATACAAGCAACAGTGGAAAATTTATACACATAGCTGTAACCACATACATATGCATACAAAGACCTGTCACTTAATAAATCAAAGAAGAAAAAGAAGAGACACATACATAACCTGGAGCAAAAACCATACACAGTGTGCCGTGTTCTAGGGCCTCTGGTGCATTCAGAATATTGATGGGTTGCTAGCACTCTTTCCATTAAAAGGGAACAACCTCAAATTCCAGGTTGCGAGTTTGCCGTGGAATCTATTTGCTCTATCCAGTTCAGATTCCAGAACTCTTCTTGTTTGTAGTTATGTCCCAGTTTCATCGATCCCTTCTCTGGCAACTTCATTAGTCCCCTATAGTCAAGCAGGAGGAAGTAACCCCTACACTGATGCCATTCCTTGGCTTTTCTCTGCCCTTTAGATGTTGAAAATGTGTGAAAATGAATTTCCTATGGAGCTTTCAGAATGGAGTATAGCCTAAGGCAGTGGTGGGAAACCTATGGCATACATGTTGTTTTTCTTTTAAGACAAAAGATACTAATATATGAGTTGTTTTCTCTCAACTTAAACCTCACTATCCGGGTTTAATTGTAGTGTTGGCACTGCAATAAATAAGTGGGTTTTCGTTTACAGTTTTGGGCACTTGTCTCTAAAAGATTCACCATCATTGCTCTAAGTCAATACTTTGGGGACTCTGCTTTTGGATATAGTCTATGAAATGGTAAGATCATGAATTTGTGTTAAGCCACTAAGTTTGTAATAGCTTGTTACAACAGCAATAGAAGCCATCAAACATATTTTACAGGATTTAACAGAAGAATAGTTAAGTATTGTTACTTTAGTATTTGCCAGTTGTTCTTTTCCTCTTCCTCCTCCTCTTCTTCTTCTTCCTCCTCCTCCTCCTCCTTCTCCTCTTCCTCCTCTGTTTTGACAGGGTACTGCTATATAGTACAGGCACATCGTTCATTCTGCCTCAGCCTCCTAAGTGCTGGGATTACAGATATGTGCCACCATACCTGGGTTTTTCTTCATTTCTAATATGCCAGTTATTTTTCTTACATTTTCTTTCTGTTTGAAGAACTTTCTTTAGCAATTCTTTTAGAGAAATTATGCTGAAAACCAGTTTTTAAAGGTGCTCTTCATCTCAGGATAGTTTTTTTTTTCATTTCTATTCCTGACATATATTTCCACCACATGAGGAATTTAGACACAACAGAATTCCCTGAGCACTTTAAACAAATGTTCCGTTTTCTTCTTACCTCCATAGTTTCAATGAGAAATCATGATTCATGATTCATTTTAATTATTGTTACCCTATATGTAACATGCATCATTTTAAGCTGATGTCATTGAAGATTTTTGTTGATAGGTTTTATTTTCTATTGTTTTCAGTGCTTTTATTGTGAGATGTTCACTTGGTTTTCTTTAGTTATCTCTCATTGGAGTTTGCTGAGCTCTTTGAATCTGTAAGTTTATGTCTTTGGCCAAAGTTGGGAAGCCATTGTGTGTGTGTGTGTGTGTGTGTGTGTGTGTGTGTGCGTGCATGTGTGTGTTACTGGGAATTGAACTCATGATCTCATGCTTGCCAGGCAGGCACTGTGTTGTTGAATTATATCCCAAGCCCTCCAAGCCATTATTTTTTGAAATATTTCATTTACCTGTACTTTTTCTCCTTTCCTTTTGATATTTTGATGGCTTCTTAATTATCTCCATTCTGCTAATGTGCACATTCTACTGATTTTTAAAAATTCAGTTGTATTTTCCAGCTTCAAAATTTACACTTGCTTCCTTATTATATCATCTGTTCAGAAGCTCCAGGGGCACAATTGGTTAGCTCGTGGTGTTTATATATGGTCTCTATTCATTTGATGCCACTCTGTCTCACTCCAGTTGTTTTAAGGGTATTTGCCTTTATTTTTGTGGTTTTTTTCTAATACCTTCTTTAATATCCTTTTTGAGACATAGATGTCCTGTTAGCATTGGTATATGTTAATTATATATTTCTCACATAAGTTTACTTTTTATTTGTTCTTCATATGTCAAATTTCAGATTATATCTTGAACATTTTAATATTTTGTTATGAGACTCTGAATTTTGTTAAGTATTATGAAAAATGTTGAAGTAAAATATTTAAGCAGGCAGTTGATCCAGTTGGATTTATACCGAAAGTTTCCCCTCATCTTCTTTTGATACAGCTTGAAGATTGTGTCGTGCTATTCAGATCTGTCCTATGTGTGTACTACCCAGAGGACAACCTGTGACATTGGTACTTGTCTATTTCGTAGAAACACTACATGAAGAGTGGTCCTTTAAACTCTGGTCTTCTGTTCCAGTTTTCCTGCTACTACCTAATTTTCAGAGTCCTCAAATCTCCATGCATGTTGCCAGGTTTGATGGCATTGAGTGGGAATGACGAGTCTTTATTGTACAAGTAGAACCTTGTGTCATTCTTTAATGTTTGAAAACTTTTGTTTAAATATTTTTTATCACACTTTTCTATTCTCTCTAGTCTCTTATTCCACATCTCTCAGTGGTCATGTGTTGCAGCTCTAACATTTATGTTTTTCATTTTTTAAAAATCAGTTTGCCATGCTTTCAGTAATACTTTCAGATATGATTTTTTTGTTCTAAATTTTTTGTTCAATGTTATTAGCTATATTTTTGCTGCTGCTTGTTATACCTAATGGATTTTCTTAAGAGTATTTACTTTAGGTAAGTAATATTATGTCTTTTATTTTTAAATATTCCTAATATTTTCTCATTCAGTTGTATTCTTTGTATGCCTTTAGAGAAATCTCCAATCATTTAAAAATATTTGTTTTAAATTATTACATTTAAAAATTGATGTTCTGACCTCATGAGATACTAATTCTGTTTTCTGTGTGTTTCTTGGGTATGTTTCATGGTATTTTATTATTGTTAGTATTATTATTACTGCTAAGCAGAAATTTTCCTCTTAAGTGGCACAGGTTGGTGAAGGTTGCTTAAGAGAAGTTTTGTTTTGTGTTTTATTTATTTATTTTATTTTTTGAGGTAGTTTCTCTATATAGATCACACTGGCCTTAAAATCACTATGTCCCCCTGACTGTCCTTGAACTTGTGGCGATCTTCTTGCTTAGCCTCCAGTGTGAGAGTGCTGAGAGTACAGGCATGCACCACCATGCTGAGCTCAGAACTTTTGTACTTGCTTCTTTAGAAGACGTTGGGAGACTTATGATGACTTCTGAGTTTAGAACTTCTACAATAGTGGGGAATATAATTTTGGGCATTGTAAATGAGATTTGACATATACTACAGGTGATTTTTGTTTTCCACTTATGATCATGTGCAGTTGGCAAATATTTTTGCCACTTCAGGGCAATGTGCAAAGATTTTAATGTTTCTTTTTATAGATGGAGTAATCCTTCCAAGTTCTCTACACTTATTAAAGAGATTAGTAACATTCTCACCCTTCCTAACCTTCACACTAATTCATTGTTTCTAGATCTTGTTTGGATGTTAAAATCTCTATTTTTGTAGTGTCTGAAACCCTGTGTCCTACCATCTCCTAGTCACTGTATGAGCTATTGTTTTCTTTGCCAGTCTCTGTCTGTCTCTTTTTCTAGTATCTGGGTTTTTTCTTTTCTTAATTTAAATATATTTATGGATAGAAAACATTGGACATTTTATTTAGCTTTGATAAATGTTTATGGTAGGGGGAGATCCCTTGAAAGTCAAAAGAGTCAACTATTCTAACTGAACTTTTCATTTGTGCTAATATATACTTAGTTTTCTAGGGATTCTGTAAAAAATTAACATTAAAAGAATGCAAACTTATTATGCAAAAAGAGTGCTAAAGTCAAGGGAGTAGGAGCCCTATGTTCTTTTCTGGAAGTTCTCTGAAATATCTTTATCTTTGTCTTTTCCAGTTTCTAAAGATTGTTCAAGTTTCTTGTACTTCTGTGTTCATCTGTCTTTATGTGCACCAACATCAAGTCAAATGCTCTTCACGTTATTCTGATTCCTTCTGCTTCTTTCTTCCACACTTAAGGATCTTTGTGATTAGTCACAGCCAGATAATTCAGGAGAATCTCCTTATTTTATGGCCATGAGAACAAGAATCATAATTCTATCAGCAACTTTAAATCCTCATGTAAGATATCATTCACAGGTTCCAGGGATTAGAACATGAAAAAGTTTTTGGAAAATATGGGGAGCAATAGGAGGGGATGTTATGCTTCTCACAATAATTTCAAGAAAAAGTTAACACTCTCTAAAAGAGTTTCAGTGTAGTTGGTACACTACCCAGAAAAAACATGACCTAAAAGAGTGGTAATGTTTTTATATTCTGATTGAAGAAGTAACATGTGGACTCTTAGGTAGAATGTGAAAAGTTAGGTGTATGCATTGTTTTCCTTAGAATACTAATTTAGAAAGCAACAAAAAAGCTATAGTCAAAAGATGCACAGATACAATGAAATGCTGAATATACAGGCATATAATAGATAGAGACCAGAAAGGCTACTAATGATCCTAAAAGGCACAGAAAAACCCAATGAAGAATTAATTATCCAAACTCCAAATGTCAGTGTCTCTATGAGTACCTGCCCTAATACAATGACTCATCTTTATTATGGTTTTCCAAACTTTATACTTTAGTTTTACCTAAACAACTGTCTCTTCCCGTTCTACTCATATTTTAATAGTTTCTGTAATATCTAACTGGGTCAAGTGGTTTAAGAAGCAAGTTCAATGGAATAATTGGAGGTAGAAACACCATTCTTCTAGGGGGAGCATGTTGTGTGCTGTACTAGAGACAAGCCCAGTGTCCACCAGCTGTCAGTATTTGTCAGGATAGAGAGTATCCCTAGCTTTATGAGTTGAGTGAAACTAGGGTAGAAGAACTTCTGTACATAAATGTTGTGTGCATGTGTATTTATAGTCTCTCATTTTCACTTCCAAAAGAACTTTAAATAATAGCATTATTTAAAATTTATTTTGTGTAACTTTTGTAGCTACAGTAGTTATGATAGCTTAATGTTTTGAATTTAGTGCTATAGACAAATCTTTAATTCCTAGAGGAATGGTTTTCTTTGAATTAATTTGGTATAGTTTTGTTGAAATTTTGTAGCAATCATACTTTATCACATGTAGGTACTGGAATATTTCTTAATTTTTAGAAAATTAGATGGAAAACTTGATAAGGAGCGAGGACTTACAATATGGAAAAAGCTTTTGGAAGCTTCTAAGCTTTCTTTCTTAAAAATTCCAAGAATAGAAGTAGAATAACTTTCTCCATTATAGTGTAACACTTTACACACACACAGACATACACATGCACGCACACACGGGTGCACAAGAATGCGCTCCAGAACACCCTGCGCAGCCTGGAGCCCGGGACTGGTAACTGGAGCTGTGTAGAATCTAGTCGGAGATGCCATAGTCCCCTTGTTTGGATGGAAGGTGAAGGAACTGAATTGGTCTTTGCAAAGATTAGTATTTTAATCACTTTTGAAAATTGTAACTTTTCCAAAAATAGAGGTGGGATATCTTTCCTAAAAATATATCTCCAATTTCTAGAACTATGTTGAAAAATATTATATGCCATTGACTTGAGTATACTTCTTGTCTGCTAAGAAACAGATCACAAATGGCTTCACTTTTATGGTTCTGTGAATGGCGAGGGCAGATAGGGCCTGCTTGAGTGTGGTTGACTGGGTTGGCTTCTCTCTTGAGCTTGGACTCAATCTTTTCCTTCTGATTATTGCCTGTCTGTCTTGCTGTCTGTTCACCCACCCACCTACCTATCATCTATGCACCCTTCCTAGCAGCTCTGTTCCTTTGACTCCTGCTGCTTTGTGTTTGTCTTGAGGTACTGGGTTCTCAGCCTTGGGTTTGGCAGGGGGCGCCCCAGGTCGGGGAGCTGTCCAGCAAGGCCTGGCGAAGTTCTCTTGTGCGCTCTGGCTCTCAGAGCAGCGTAGGCTCTCCAGCGCCCCGCCCCCGGCAGGGAACCTCTCCAGTAGGGCCCGCAGCCTGTCCCAGGCTCTCCACCGGTCTCCGCCAGCCCAAGTTCCATGTCCGGAGTCCAGCGTGCATTGGCTGCCTTTTTCCCTATGCCCCCGAGGAGATAGATGCCTTGCTTTCCGCGGCTGCACAATGCAGCCTTCCCTCCTTTGCCTGTAAGGGCCGGGGAACGCTTGTCCTAGCCTTGCCTTCTGTGGCTGGGTGTTCCCGGCTCTAGGTCTTGCAAGACAAGCGCCCGAAATCAGGGGTGGGAGCGAAGACCGCCCATCAACTTAGCACCTGGGATTCAGCTCTTTCGATCACGCAGGGGGACCGGCGTTGCCGGGTCCGCGAAGGAGGGCGTGAGGAGGCGGAGGCTGCAGTGGCGCCGGGGCCCGCGGGACCGGGCCGGGAACCCAGCCGCGGGGGCGGGGGCGGGGGCGGGGGCGGGCCTCGCCCAGGCGGCCCCTCCCTCTGCCGCGCCCCCCCCGGCCGCCCCGCCCTTCCCGGGGAGCGGTCTCCCCGCGCGTGTCCCCCTCTCCCCATTGTCTCTGCCTTTCCAGCGGGCCCGGGCGGCGGCGGCGCGGGCGGCGCGGCGCCTCTGCTCCTCAGGCGGTCTCGCTCTCGGCCTCCTTCGGCTGGGGCGCTAATTCCGGGGCGGAGCAGGTCCCCGCCAGCCGAGCCCCCCCCGGCCGCTCTGGCCCGCGCCGCCGCCTGGGCTCCGCGTGGGGGAAGCATGAGCGCGTCGCCGGCTCCAAGTTCTCCGCGCGCCTGGGGGGGCCGCCCTTTTCTGTCTTAGGCAACCAAATCGTATTAATCGTCCGGTTCAGTAACCCCGAGGCAGCGGCAGGAGACGCAGACGCTCTTTTCCCGCTTGATTCCAAGACCGCTTCGGTTTCTATTCTTATTTTTGAAGAGCGAGACGATGGACTGAGCATACCCGCACCATGGAGTCTCGGGTCTTACTGAGAACATTCTGTCTGCTCTTCGGTCTCGGAGCAGGTGAGTGGTCGCAGTGCTTGGGCGGCAGAGCGGGGACGCCCTGCTTTCCAGGACCGAAGTGGGTCTGGAGCGGGGGTCTCGGAGAAGGGGGGCGCATTCAAGCGTGGATGTTTTCTGCTCTCGCACTGGAGACCGCGAGGCGGGTCGCGTCTTTAGGCAGGGGCTCAGGGCTGTGGGGGAACTTTGCCTGGAAAAAGACGCGAAGTAGGTCATTGAAATGGGACTGGGCGCGCCTCTGTTTAAAGCTTGGCTGCTGGTCTCGGGTAAGGCTCTCACCGCCACCTCCCAGTGCTGTCGGGAGGAGGCGGTTCTTTGGTTCCCTGCAGGAGGACGCTTGTATTTTAACGGAATATTTGTGTTTCTTTTCCTTCCCTTTTTCCTCCTCCCCATTCCACCAGTTTGGGGACTTGGGGTGGACCCTTCCCTGCAGATTGACGTCTTAACAGAGTTAGAACTTGGGGAGTTCACGGCTGGAGTGCGCCAAGTCCCCGGGCTGCATAATGGGACGAAAGCCTTTCTCTTTCAAGGTACGATCCAGTGTGACGGTTCCCAGCGCGGTTGCAGCACTGATAGCCCCGGGAGGAGTTGCCCTGGCTGCGCTTCCTAACTTTGTGTGGCCTCGTTATGACAGTATCTGAGCTGAGGTGTGAGGGGTCAGTGGACAAACAGTCGCATCTCTCTTTAGGCGGCCTGTTCTTTCTCCATTCCGCACCCTCCTGCTCCTCACTTTGTACTCTTGCCAGTCTAATGGGTAGTCCCTTAATTAACGAATAGAAACTCCTACGGCAGATGGTTGATTTTGGAGTCTGGGGAACAATGAATTACAACATAAATGCCTCATTTGGGTGAAATTGATTTACGTAGGAAACGAGATATCTTAATCTTAGTTAAGACTTTATCGCTGAAAGTTTTAAGAACAATGGTCCCCTGCAGCAAGACATGTCTTTACGGGGGTTAGTTTTCTGGAAAAATTAATATCTTTCAATGTTTTTACCACTGTGTATCACAAACACACTATATCTGGGGGAAGGCTCGTTATGGAAAGATTGTCATTCTCCCTTTTCCACCAATGGCAAGAAAAAGGGAATGATATTCTTTTAAAATAATTTGAGACTATTTCAAGTAAATATTAGTCTGGAGGCATACCTTTTGTCACCATTATTTTTTGCTTAGGATTTTAAAACTTTTTTGGAAGTATGTGGGCACTGGCTATGTACAAATGTTATTTTGTCATTTCAAATTATAGTTAATTTAAATGTGCTGTGCAGCAAGAAGCAAATTCCAAAGCGATAAGCCTCTGACTTTGATTTTGCAAAGCTTTTGCAGCTTGCTTGACTCGTGGAAAGATGTAACATGAGGTTTTTAATGGTAGCTAAATAAATATATGCTAGACTCACAGATGGCAAGGTATAGGTGAGGGTAAAGAGAAATGGAGATTGGTGTAACATAGCTGATGAACCAAACCATTGTCCCCAAGCTGCCCACGCGCTTCTTTTGTCATTTTTGGGATTATCACTTCAAAAAGGAATGCAAGTCATAATTACTAAAGAGTTGGATATGCAAAATACAACCACGTCAACACATTTGCCATCCAGAAATAGGAATATAATAACACTTGAGGGTTTCTCTAGTGGTGTTATTGCCTGTTTTAGCCAGTATGTGTCACCATGGACAGTAACACCACCGTTCCCATTTGGGAAAGAAGGAAACTGACATGTGTTGCATTTATTTAAAATAAGTTTGCCCTTACAAGAAATCAAAATGTAGCTTTCTGTTTTCTAAATGGTCACTTTAATTATCTCCTAATCAGTGTTTTTATTGTAATAAATATTTACTGTGAAGTTTTATTTATGTAGAGATCTTTTTTCCCCCCGAGGATTGGGCCTCCCTGAGGATTCAGTCATTTAGAAACAATGACCAAATTTAATAAAACATATGAGGCTCAACTGTCAGCAAGGTTTCAGACTTCAATCAAAATGTCATTAGGTTTAAGCTTTTGGGTTTTTGTCGTGTTTTATTTTGTTTTTATCACTGTGAAATAGAAACAACGTTATTCAGGGACTGACAATTTGAATAACTAGAAACCTTTATGGAAGCTAAAGCTTTTAATAAACGGCATTGATGTGCTCCTCAAATTTCCAATGATTCTTAAAATTTTATTATGTTTTGTCCTTGCTGCCTGTAAAGACTGCCTGAGCTGTCACAAATAGAAACCTTCAAAATTGTTCATTTTATGTGAGACAGTTGAACAATTAGATATCAAATAGTTCAAATTTTCTATGGAATAGTCTTAGGGGACCAATGTCTTTGCTTGGTTACTTAAAAGTATTTTTAAAACATTGATTTATGTATCAATTGACAGCTTCTTACGTGCCAAATAAATGAGGCACATGAATTATGGTTTCTTTAAATCATAGATGTATCAATAGTCATTGATGAGTTAGTTGGTTTTGTTTCCAAGTCCAATATTTGTACAGAGTAAATGCCTTTCAAATACAGTTTATGAGATTTGGAAATATGGAATTTCATTTTCTGCCAAATTATGAACTCAATTTCATATAGCTTATTAATCAGTAAGTATGTATTGCCTGCTATGTTCTCATGTTATTGATGTGTTGATTATGCTGTAGTGATTTCTTTTATTTTAAGATCTGGATTCTGAAACCAACAAGTGGACCTTTGACTCTACATGGTTGTTCTGCACATTACCTTGGAAAGGTTCTTTTCTCTACCATTAGGACAGAGAAGGTTTTCTCAAGAAGTCAGTTCTGAATCTTTCTGAATCTTGCTGCTTCATTAGATTATACAAGCTGTGGAGAGACAAAAGCATTCAGATTCTGAAGATTTTATAGATTCCATTTATATTGAATTGAGGGCACTGCAGATATTTTATGTAGTGTATAAAATGTCATAGCAGGAATAGTAAAAACTTACAAAACCTCTGAGATGCTCTCAGACTTCATGAGCTCATCATACAAGTTTCTTTGTAGTATCAAATATGTTCTAAATGGATAGAAGACATTTTTGAGCTGTGACATTTCTCAATAACAAAATCATCTGCTTCTGTGTCTTCACTTTAAAGAAATCTCAACTTACATATTCTCAATGATTTTTACTTATTTAGTATTGCTTCTCTTTTTGTCTACATTTTTCTCTTTAGTGATCTCAGAGATGCATGCAGTTTGGTACTGTACAAAACAATAATTTTGTAAATTATTATGAAATATTAATCTATTACTTAACATTTGATTATATGATGTAAACAAATAGAAATATATTTCAAAGTCTTATCTTTTTTCTCACTGTACCAACCATACTATCAGTAAAATGTTTTTATTATTGCTGAATTTGAGTTAGAGATGCAAAGGAAATTTAATTAATAGGACGTTAAATTAGATCATTCCTTAAGGAATGCAGCTTTTGATCTGTGCCAGTTACAATAGTATTTGAAAAAAGTGTCCAAGTAATAGTTTGGAAAGTACATTGATATCTTTTAGTACTTTCTCATTATGGAATCTGACACATAGCCACAAAAATATCCTTTTTATGCTTTTAAAAGAACAGAGGAGTGAATGCTGACAATGCAAAGACCTATAAAAGAGTATAAAGAATTCTGAAATCTTAAGGAATAGTTCATTTACTTTGTTTTAAAGTCTAGGAAATCTTATTTTAAGATAATGATCCTAATAATACTTTTTCCTCAGAATAAAAACATTAAAGATCTGGAATGTGTGTATAGAGAATCAAAATTCTAGGACTTGCTTGCAAAGTTAACATGAGGTTTATATCTTTGACTTTAACAGTTCATCTGGCCAGGTTCCAAAAACTGATAGTTTCATCTGTTGGCTTAAGAAGATTTCTTCTGAAGTGTTCATAGGTTTTATAATCCCATTGATCCGCAAAGAGAAGCAGATAAAATCAAAGATTATTTTTTCCTGAGTTGATATTTTAATTATACTGAGTAATAATAAAAGAATTTAAGATTTAAAAGGAAAAAATGTTCATAGGTCTACTTTCATGCCAATATTTGAAAACAGGAATGAAATGAGGCATTTGGTATTGGACCGTTGGAGAAGTAAAGATAACTGCACTAAGAAAAGTGAGATGGCAGTGAGTACTCATGTTTGGTATGAGGGTTAGTGAGCATCTGTGAATTTAGGGTTGATGGTTATCAGTACCCTTGCAGAGTAGTATTCTTGGTCTTATGTAAAACTAGTCTGGAGAAGAGAGAATGCGAGAGTTCACAGAGGAAGAGAAACACAAGCAAAGGGAATAGTATGAGCCAAGCTCATACTTGTGAGCTTGTGCTCACAAGTATGAGCATTGTGCATTTGAGAAAATAGAGTGTAGTGGTGTGAAGATACAGGAGTTGTAATATCAAATGAAATAATTGAGTAAGGTAGGGACCAATTTACATGGTAGACTATATTAATTTAGTAGAATTGAAAAGTTACTATTATACAAAGATATATTGTGGTGGGGAGAATAATGGTCCTCCAAAATGTCATGTCTTTAAAATGTCTTTAAATACCTGATAATGTTATGTTATGTGGCAAGGGGAGATTAAGGTCACTAATCAGCCTAACATTTTAGATTCCACAGATAGGTGAGATCATGTGATATTTGTCTTTGTGACTGACTTATTTCACTTAACATAACGTCTTTTAGGTCCTTCCATCATCACAAATGACAAGATCCTCTTTTTAAGGCAGAATAGTATTCCATTGTGTCTATATACTGTATTTTCTTTATTCATTTATCCGTGATGGACATTTAGGTTGGTTCCATAATTTGACTGTTGTGAACAGTTGTGCATTGAATGTAAAAGTTTATATATCTCTTATTTGTTTGTTTATTTTGAGACAGGGTCTTGCTATGTTGTTCAGGCTGACCCTGAACTAACTGTTCAGCCCCAGACTGGCCTTGAGCTCCCAGCAATCTTTGTACCTCAGCCGCTGAAGTGCTGGGATTACAGGCATGCATCCCCAGGCCTGGCTTCCATTTATCTCTTTGAAATACTAATTTCATTTCTATTGACTATATACTCATAAATAGGATTATTGGATCATGTAGTGTTTCTATTTTTAATTTTTTTGAGGGAGCCTCTTGTCACCTGGAGGTCTGACCACCAATCTTGAGTTGTTCCTGTTTCTGAACTCTCAGTGAAGTATAAAAATAAAAGAGCGGAGTTCAGAGAAGTTGCAAAGTGAAAGCAAGGCTTATCAGATATGGATCAGACTCCTCTGGAGAGGAGGGACCCCAGAGCTGGAAGGCTGCTGCGCCTACAGAGCAGGGCTCACTTTATGGTGCTTTGGGCAACCTGCCTCTCCTGTTCATGCAGTGGAATTTGGTCTTGGATTAGGCCCTTCAGTTGTGTCCCCAAGCCTGGAAAGCACTGTGATTGGTGTTCACGAGCAGGGAAATATGTTCTGATTTGGTGAACGCTGGAGGTCATGTATCAGCGCCATTTTAGGCTTGGTTTTCCCAGTCGCTGCCCCTTGGCTGTTGCCAGTAGGTCTCTTGCAGGTCACCTTTCCTCTTCTAGCTGTAGCTAGGGAACCTTATCCCTACATTCTGTACTATTTTCTGTAATAGCTGTGTTTAAATTTTATTGCCACCAGAGGTGTTCAAAAATTTCTTTACCTCCACCTCCATGCCAACATTGGCTATATGTTTTAGTTAACTATTCTCATTGCTGAGATAAAATATTGGGCCCCCAAAGTTAAAGGAGGAAAGGTTTATTTTAGCTCAGAGTCTGTAGAAATTTCAGTCCATAGTGGGCTGTTCTCAGGCAGGGTAGCATGGCAGAGGGGCATCAGTGAGTAGAAACAGTCCATGGCAGGGTAGGCGGGAGGCAGCAAGCAGTGAGCCTACCTCTTTTCCCCTTATAGTCCACGCAAGCTTCAAGTCTGTTGGTTGGTGCCACCTACACTCAAGGTGGGGCCTCCCATTACTCCACCCAGAACAGTGTTAAACTAGTCCGTTGGGGGAATCCAGTTATCACACCCTTAATCCACATGTGCACACCCTTAACTCACATTCTCACTGCCCAGAGCCAGCCACCTCCAAAATGCCCCAGATATGTACTCATGGGGCTTTGAGGCACATCTAGATACAGGCCATTACATTATCCTTTGGCCTTTTGATAGCAGCCACTCAAACTGGTTTAGGTGATGTCTCATTGTGGTTTTAGTTTGAATTATACTTACAATTAGTGATTGTAAACAGTTTTTCATATACACATTAGCTATTACTAAATATTCTCCTGAGAAGTATCTATTTAATTGTTGGTCTTTAAAATTTTGTTTGCTGTTACATTTTTTGCTTCTTATATATTGTGGATATTAACCCCTTGTGAAGTGTATGTTTTACAATATTTTTTCTATTCAGTGGGTTAACTCTGTTGTTTTCTTTGCTGTTTATGTATACCAGTTTCTTCAGCACCACTGATTGAAGAGACTCCTTTTCCCATTGTATGTTCTTGGCACTTTTGTTGAAAATAACCAATGATAAATGGATGATAAATGTATGGATTTATATCTTAGCTTTTCATTTTGTTCTGTTGGCCTATATGTCTCTGTTTATTCTAATACCATGCTATTTTGATACCATGGTTTGTAGTATGTTTTAAATTCAGATACTCTTACGCCACTGGCTTGGTCAGTTATGCTGTTTCTTTGCTGGCTTTATTTTTTTGGGGATATCATTTGAATTTTAAGATTTTTCCCCCAGTATCTGTGAAAAAATGTTGTTGGAATATTAGTAAAAATTGTATTGATTCTTTGGATAGCACAGATATTTTAAAAAGTTAATTCTCATAATCTATGAACACTGAATGTTGCAACTTGTGTTGCTGTGACAAAATGCCTGAAACAAACAATTTAAAATAGGAAAGATTTATTTTGACTCACAGTTTCAGATGTTTCAGTCCATTGTTGGCTGGTTCTATCTCTGTGGGCCTGAGGCAGCGTAGAGCATCATGGTGAAGTCAAACTCCAACCTCCCAGCAGCTAAGAAGTAGAGAGAAGGGGATAGAACCAGAGACGAAGGGGTGAGGGAACAGGAACAGATCCCAAGTTTGCTACCCCATGACCTATTTCTTAAAACTGGGCCCGATCTCCCCTTTCTGTCACCTCCCAATAATGGTATCAGGTTATGATTACATCAGCAGATCACTCCACTGGTCACATTAGAGCTCTCACGATCTAGTCACTTCCCCAGAACCCCTCAGCAACCAATAAGCATTTGGGGGATATTTTTGATCCCAACCATATGACTGAGTATCTTTCCGTTTGTTTTTCATTTTTTTTCACCAAATTTTACAGCTTTTGTAATCTTTCATTTCCTTGGATAAATTTATACCTAGGTATTTTACTTTCTCAGAGTTACAGGAAATACTATTGTTTCCTTGATTTATTTTTCAGATAATTTGTCAGAAATATGGATTTTTGAATGTATTTTGTATCTTGCAACTATATTTAATTTATTATTAGTTGTGACTTTTTGGTGCTTTTTTCAGAATTTTATGTATATAAGGTCATAAACACTACAACTAGAAAATTTCAACTTCTTTCTTTTAAACTTGGGTGCTTTTGTTCCCTCTTTTTAATTGCTCCGGTATTCTGTCTAATGATATTTTTGCTAGAACCTCCAATTCTATCCAACATAATCATCAAGATTAGACATCTTTGTCTTGTTTCTACTCTAAGAGAAAAGGTTTTAACTTTTAAATACTGAGTATAATGTTAGCTGTGGTTTAGTCATATGTAACCTTAACTATATTGTGATACCTCTTCTATACCTAATTTGGTGAGAGTTTTTAGCTTAAATGTATGTTGAGTTGTATCAAAATATTTTGGGGGGCATGATTTGGAATGATCACACATTTTTTCCTTAATTATGCTAATTTCATGTATCACATTTATAGATTTGTGTATATTGAATCACTTTTACATTTTTGATATAAATTCCACTTGATCACGGTAAATGATCCTTTTAATGTGCTATTGAATTTGATTTGCAGTGTTTTGCTGAGGAATTCTGCATCTCTGTTCACCAGGGATATTGGTTTATAATTTTGTTATAGTATTCTTGTCTGGCTTTAATATCATGGTACTGTTAGACTCATGAAATGAGTTTAGAAGCCGTCGCTCATTTTGAATTGTTTTAGGAGGCTTTGAGAAGGACTGGTATTAGTTCTTTGAATGTTTGATAGAACTCAAAATGAAGTCACTATGTTGTATGCTTTTTTAACTAGAAACTTTTTATCTCTGATTCAATTTCTTGTTACTAGTGTGTTCAGATTTTCTGTTAAATTTAGTCTTGATATGTTGTGTCTAGGAACTTACCCATTTTTTTTAGGTTACCCAGACTGTTGTCATATAATTTGTTGGTAGTACTGTCTTATGATCTTTTGAATTTCTGTAGGCTCAATCATAATGCCTTCTTTTTCATGTCTGATTTTATGTACTTATGTCTTCTCCCTTTTTTCTCTTAGTACAATTTTAATTTATGTAAATTGTGCTTACCGTCACATAAATGGAACAACTCTCAATTTGCTCTATCTTTTCTATTATTTTTCTGTTATTTATTTTATTTCTTTCTGCTCTGATCTTTATTATTATACTCTTTCTACTAATATTGGATATAGTTTGTTGTTGTTTCTCTAGTTCTTTGAGGTGTAACATTATTTGTTTGAGATATTTCTTCATTTTTTAAATGTAGACATTTATTCCTATAAACTTGCTTTTTAGCATTGCTTTTGCTCCATCCTATAAGGTTTGACTTGTTGCATATATACTTATTTATTTCTAGATATTTTTAAAATTCCATCTTCCGTGGTTATTCATTCATTTAACTGAATAATTTTAGGTTAGTTACAAGTTAAATTTGATTGTATTAAAACTTTTCAGTTTAAGACTCTCCCACATTTTATATTTTTGATGTCACAACTTACATCTTTTAAATATTATGTGTCCCTTAACAAGTAGTTATAGCTTCAGTAATATTTAACAATTTTGTCTTTTATCCTTTGGACTAAAGATATAAGTAGTTGTCTGCATAATGTTATTATAATATAAGGGTATTCTGAATTTAACTTTGTACTTACTTTCACTAGTGAGTTTTATATTTTTATATGTTTAATTCTTCTCATTAGCTTTTTTCAACTTAAAATCTCTTAACGTTTCTCAAAAGACATGTCTGGTATCGATGAAATTTCTCAGCTTTTGTCTATATGGGAAAGTCTTTCTCCTTCATTTTTTGGAGGACAGTTTTGCTAGGTTAGGAGGTTTTTTTCCTTCTGGACCTTGATCTTCTATACCTGCATATTTGTATATTTCCTCATAGTTGGAAAGTTTTGTCCTATTATTTCTGTAAATAAGCTTTTTATTCCTCTTTCTTTAACTTCTTAAATTCTTGTAACTCTAAAATTTTCCTATATGATGCTGTTTTCCTATAAATCCCATGAACTTCATTCTTTTTTTTTCTACCTTTTGCTCTGCCTGTGTATTTTCATATAATTTGTCTTTGAAGTCACATATTATTTTCTTTTGCTTGATCAGTTCTGCTAATGTTGCTCTCTTATTGCATTTTTTGTTTCTTTCACTGTGTTTTTTACCTCCAGAACTTCTGTTTTATTTTTAAAAAATAATTCCAATTTCTCCATTACATTTTTCATATTTTATTTTTTTCCCTGTTTTTTATTTATTTATTTTATTTCCCTATTTTTTATTTTTACCTGTTGAACTGTCAATGTTTTTTTCACATTTTGAACTTCATTAAGACAAACAATCAGTTTTACTTCTTTGTCAGGCAGTTCATATGTATCTATTTCTTTGAGGCCAGGTACTGGGAGAATATTATTTTAATGGTGTTATGTCTCCTTGTTTTGCATGTTTCTTACTAATTGACATTGATGTCTATATATTAGAAGTAGGGATTTTAGTCTTTCTAGATTGGCTTTGTCTGGAAAAGTCTTTTATAAATTTAGCTAGTCCAGAGATTCTGAGCAAATCATTTGTTGTGGTCTGTGGGCAATTTATTGCTAAAGTTCTTAGGCAGGCTATTCTGGTACTTGTGTCAGACCTCTTGCCTGGATCCACTGTGTGGACCTGTGCCTGTGCATGGAATCTTAGCATGTGGCTGTATGATCTGTTCTGGTGCCTGGGTGGTCTTGGAGGCTGTCTGTGGGTACAGGGAAGCAATGCTGAATTTCATTGGTGCAGGATTATTTTGGAGTTCTGGTAGAAAGTCTGATCCTCACTTCCTTTTCCTTCTTCCAAGTAAAGATTATATCTCTTCAATTTATGTTGCCTCAAGGTGGCATGGGCAATATAAAACTACCCTTCCTACCCTCTTCAAGGTGTCTTTTCTTTTTTCTGCACTATATCCAGGTACTGTAATTCTTATCTCTTCTGGTTGCTTTTTCATGTCTGGATAATTGTTCTAATTGACATTTCTCAGAGATGGCAAACACTTGAATGCTGAAGAGTTCCTGGAACATTTGAATTTGATTAAAATTTGATTAAAATTTAGTTGAACTTTGTAACTGTAGTTGATACTTTATTGGGTTGAGATTTGGGGGTTATTTGACATGGTATGTATATTAGTCTGCTTTTTCATCACAGAAACTAAACTATTTAACACAATTTAAAAGAGGAGAGGTTTAAATTGGCTCATGGTTTTAGAAATTTCAATACATGGTTGGCTATCTCCAAGGCAGGAACATTGTGGTGGAAGGGAGTGATATTGCAAAGCTGCTGACTTCCTGGATGTGGGAAAGCAGAGCCCCAGTGAGAGACATACCCTCTAAAGTCATTTTCAGTTGCCCGCCTCCAGCTGAGCCTCATCTCCTAAAATTACATTTGGTTATGAACCCATGAATGTAGTGTCCCATGATCCAGTCATCTTTTTAGGAGTTGCTTAATCCAGCCAATTTAGAGTTAAATTTAACCATCACAATATGAATGCATTTGTATGTCAGAAGGATATGAATCTTTGGTGATCAGGGGACAGACTGTAGTGGACTGAATGATAATTCTTCAACTATTCACATACTAATCCTCAGAACCTCTGAATATGTCATGTAATATGGCAAAAGAGGATTAAATTTGGGGATAGAATTAGAGTCGTTAATCAGCTAGTCAGCCAGTTTTAAGATAAGGAGATTATCCTGGATAATCTGGTTTACTCATAAGAGTCTTCTGATTGTGATAAATGGAGGAGTTGAGTTAGTGTTAGGGTGATTCATGTGAGAGTTGACTGGCTGTTGCTGGATTTGAACAGAAGGTATACAGCCTTACCAACATTTGATTTTAAGTTAGTGTGACCCATTTTGAGCTTCTGACCTCCAGAATTGTGAAATATAAATTCATGTTGATTAAGCCACTAGGTTTGTGATTTTTTTATAGCACCACTAGGAAACTAAAATAACTTTTAAGTATTATCATTAATTTATTTTACAACTGAATTGAACTTTCACTTTAACCCTCATTCAACTCTCAACTATGCACCAGGGTGTTTTTGCAGGGTTTTGCAAACTTGATCTCAACAGTTAAAATTACCTTAGTCATTCAGGATTTGAAATAGTTCTTACATGTAAACTCATGTCTTCATAGTACTGAGTCTTTAAGGGATTCTTCCTATCATTTAACTATGAGCTAATTCTGAGAATGGAGTGAAATCAAGCATCAGGTTTTCTTTGTTGTATTCTTTTTCTAAAGGCACAGCCTTTCTAACCTGAAATGTTAATACAGGTCGGGGGGGGACTTAGAAAACATGAATATTTTGGTTATATAATGGGCTTCCAGTGGGTGTGGAAGAGGTAATGGTTTGTAAGAGCAAGAAAAACTCCAATGAAAAGTGCCAGGGATATCTAGGGGCCCTCAACTAGATTCGTTTTGGGAGAAGCTGGAGTCATCTTGGCAGGCTATAACCATTGGATGACTTTGAGTATCATAGTTGAAGTGTACCCCCAAAAACAGAAGCAGTAAAGTTTTTCTGCATTCCTTTGCCTTTATTCTACCTTCTAGTCTTCATAGACACCAACCTCCTTCTTCATTCTTGTTTTTATTTGCCCATAATTCACTATCTATAAAGTGCTAACTTACAACTTGGGCATTAGACAGTAAAAGCCTATGATATGATATGATATGATATGATATGATATGATATGTCTTCTGTTGATTTTACTTTAAGTCAATTTAACAAATATTTATTGTATTTCATTTTTTAAGGATGGAGATCATAGTATAATAGAAGACAGAAAGTCTATATAAGTTACTTCAAAAGGTAAAAATCAGAACTAAAATCTCATTACAAATAATAAAAGAATTTGGAACTTTTTCTTTAAGAATGACTAGAAACTATGAAGATTATTGTGGCTTTGACTATATATATGACAAAATGGAGTAATCATGTGTCTTAGTTACTTTTTTTATCGCTGAGGCAAAATACCTGATATGCCAAGTTATAGGAGGAAGAGTTTATTTCAGCTCATGATTTGTAGCAGTTTTAATATATACTCATTTGTCTCCAAGACAGTATGGCAGAGGGGTTTTGCAGAGCAGAAATATTTCATGACATGGTAGGCAGAAGGCAGCAAGTCTGCCTTCCATCTTTCCTTTTATATTCTATACAGGGGAGTGTTGGTTGAAGCCACCCTCACCCAGGGTGAGGCTTCCCAATAGTCACAACTAGAACTAGGCTAAACTAGTCAGTGGACATACTTAGTTATTGCACAATTTTAATCCACATTCACACCTTTAATCCATGTTCAGACACTCTAGATCAAGCCAATTTTGAAAAGTCCCACTGATGAGCACTTGAAGCTTTAGGGGGACATCAAGATAAAAGCCATAACATTCTGCCCCAGCCACCCCCACCAAGACTTATGAGCATCCCTTTATGCAAAAGGTATTTAGTCCATCTCTAAGAGTTGCCAAAATCCTAATAGTTTCAGCACTACCAGAAGTCCAAATCCAAATTCTCTTGAGATTTACAGAAAATTCTTAGCTGTGATCCCCTGTACAAATGAAAAGAGAGTTAAATGATTCTAAAGACACAGTGGTATAAGATAAGTATTCCCATTCCAAAAGATACAAATGGGAGATAGGAATGGGACCAACGCAAGACCAAAATCCAGCATGACTAACATTATAGTCCATAGTTCCATGTCCAACATCTGGTACAATCTGTGGCAAGATATGAACTTCAAAGAGCTTGGGTGGCTCCAGCTGTAAGGCACTGTGGGTGGTTGTAGCCCTCATGGCTTTTCTCTTGGATTGGCTTTGCTTATTCTTTTGAATTTTCCTCAGGTAATCCACATTTCTGTCTTCTCCAACCTTCTGGAGTCTCCACTGATCCTTTAGCTTCACACTCACAGCTTCACAAACTGCCTTCTCAGGGGCACATTGGGTGATCTCCAAGGTCTTCTTTTGATACCTGAGGGGAAGCCTTCCTGGCCCCACAACTCTTGCATTCTGCATGTCCTTAACAAGCACCACGTGGATGATTCCAGGGTCTGCTGTCTGCTGGAGCAGTAGCTAGACTGCCTTCTCCCTTGGCTGTAGGGGTCAAGTGCCTGGATTGCTGAGCACTGTAAACCCAGTCCTGAGGAACAAATTCTCTAGGCTGCAGCTATTCTGGAACATGGTGTTCTTGTGGTTTCTTCTCAAAGAAAAGTCATTCACCTTTGCAATTTTGAGGTTGCAAATCATGGAGTGTTGATGGTTCTTGTGATATCCTCAAGTCATATTTTCTATTTGGTTTATTTTCAGCTACCAAGTTCTCCTCTGTTCTGTCTTTGCAGGCCATAACTTTATCAAGGTTTCCTTTCTGGTCAAACTCAAAACTTTTAAAATCATTCTGCTGGGTGTTTAGCTCTTAATTCTCAAGGCAGTGGTGACTAGCAGATCTCAACAGTAGCCATGCCACTCCCTCAACATTTGACTATCTTGAAATTCTTCCATAATTAGTCTACCACCATTAATCTCAGTCTCAAACAAAGTCTCTGGACATGAGTCGAATGCAGAAAAATTTTCTGCCAAAGCATAATACCTATGATCTGGAGTCCAAAAGACAATGCAGTCTTTCTTCCCAGTTGAAACCTTGATTTGGTCTTTTCCAGCTGCATTGCAGTCAATATTATGATTTTCTGAGCTCCAACCAGAATCTTACTCATAGCATTCCAAGGCTGCTTCTTCAGCTGGCATCTCTAAACCTTTTCAAACTCTTCCCACAAACTGGGTCCAAAGACTCCTAAACCACATGGCTAGTCAATGTTACAGCAATGACTCCGTGTCTCTGGTACCAAATTCTTAGTTACTTTTTTACATTGCTGAGACAAAATACCTGATTCTCCACGTTATAGGAGGGAGAGTTTATTTCAGCTCATGGTTCATAGAGGTTTTGGTCCATAGTCAACTGTCCCCAAAGCAAGGCAGTATAGCACAGTGTAATGTAGAGGAGAAATATTTCATGGCATGGCAGGCAGAAAGCATTGAGCCTGCGTTTCATCGTTATTTTATATTCTATCCAGGGTACAAGCCTGTTGGTTGGACACCCACACATAGAGTGAGGCTTCCCAGTATCCACAGCCAGAACTATATTTACCTTTAATCCATGTTCACAGACTCTAGGTTCATCTACCTTCAAAAGGTCCTGCCTATAAGCACATGGGGCTTTTGCAGAGACATCTAGGTATAAGTCATAACATTATATAACTATGAACTAATTATTAAAAAATGAAAAACTCAAATGTGGTTTTTATTGTTGATATTGTTGCTTGTGTGCTTTTTTAAAAAAAGTTATCTGAGGCCTCTTTTATTACTGTTTGTGGGCAATCACTCAGACTGTTCCAAAGCTCAGGGACATTTAAGGACACCTGAGGATGTGACCTCATTTCTCTAGCTCAGGTGCATAGTTGGGTACACTTATGTAACTAATACTTAGCACAAGTAAACATACATGTACTGGTTACTACACTATATGAGAATATTAATATGAGTTAATAACCTGTATAAGAACTATACAGATGCAAGTGGCTCTTGCCCTTGCTCTCTGCTCTGCTCAATGCTGCCTTTTTTCTTGCTGATGTCTTTCACATGTGTGTTCTTTAACCTTATGACCTTATTTGTGAAAATCTCTCTTGGGCCTCCTGAGCAGGCTGACAACTGACATATATGGCTGGACATTAAGGTGAATGTTCCCATGCAGGCTGTGAAAGCAGCACCTGAAGGTGAGGGAGCACCCCAGGAAATGGCTGATAAACAACTCTCTGCCTTGCCATAGCTACCTGTAACCAACTTCTTGGTGGTTTGGAAGGCTCTGGAGAACTGGGAATCTGTCTCTTTGGAGCCTGGGAATGTCTTATAAGCTTTGGATACAATAGACAAATTCCTCCCCCTCACCATGAAATAGCAACGTGGGGAGCTTGATTGTTTTTTTACTCTCTTCTGAATAATTTAAAAGGTGGATGGCCATGACTGGCAAGTAGACCAGCTGCAGCAGATAGAGAAGGACATTGAACAATGGTTGACTGCTGCAGAGATCAGGTTGCAAGGTCTAGAAAGTGCTTCCTCCTCCAGAAATGTCTCCAGAAGTGTAAGTTCTTATGTCTGAGAAAAGCCTTGTGAAAATCCACCTGGTTTTGCGTGCTGGGCCATCTATTCCTCAACAAGTAGAAGTAGAGGAACCCCTAGCCCAGGGAGGAAGACTGAGAGGGTGCCTAACTTTACCCAGCACACAGTGTACCTTACCTATACATCATGCAGCTGCAAGAGGTGGCAAAACAATTAAAACAGAAGGTGGGTGAAATAATGCCTACCTGGCTGCTACCGCTGTGGGACAATAGGGCTGATAACAACACTTAGGCCCACCACAGCATAGCAAGCAATTCCTCATTGAGACAAGTTCTGCTGGATGTGAAGAGGACAACCCCAGACACAGATAGTCAGACTGATAAATTGGTGGATGGCAGCAGCTCACTTGGTTTAGGAGAATCCAGGCGACCTGCTGGAGCAAGTCACTATGCAGTCTTGATAACTGTGCTACATGAAGTGGCTTATGGCAAATGATGCTTGCACTGAGGTGCTGTAGCCCAGATGAGGGACTGCTGATGGCATGTGTGAAGTACATAATCCTGGTGAGCAGGCTGGCCGGCACATTTGGGTCGGGGCAGCCCTTCTAGCCTCCCTTATAGATCACCCAACCCCTGTTACTGTTGATGCCTTTGCCAGGCTGGGAGATATGGAAGTGAAATGCCACAATAAGGCAAGATCTGTAAAAACTCTACTGGCAAAGAAGAAAAGAGGACATGGACATGCCGTGGGGTCCCTGAAGGTCTGTCAGGGCCTGATCTAGATGGACCTGCTGGCTGCTGATCTAGCTGCAGATAAGTTACAGTGGCAGCCTTTGGATGTGTTGCTGACTCTCTGGAGGCAGTTGTGCCCTGAGTAGCAATACCAGCCAATGGGCCAGGGCCAGAAGGCCAAACTAGCCCTGGTGAAGCAGAAAGGAATGACACTGGCCTCCTTTTATACTGATTAGGTACCTGGGTCTTGGGGGTTCTAGGAGACCATGGGCCATATGTAGAATTGATTATTTACTAGATTCCTAAAAATGTGCAGCATGCACTGTGGTTGGTGGATACCAGAGCTGAGACAACACCAGATACAGCAACCCAGATTCTTTTACAGGACCTAGTGCATGCACAGAAGGGTCCAGAAGGCCCAGGTGACTTTGGGTGTGGGTGCTTGCCCCCACACCTATGTGATATTTATGTTTCCCTGGTTGCTGGATACCTACTAGGGGTGGACGTACTTACTGGTGCTCAGCTTGACATCATGCAGGGAGAATGCCAGTGGTGAATTCAGGTGACAAAAGCCATACTCCAAGGCCATCCACACAACACACTGCTGACTCTCCCACAGGCCCCATAGGTTGTGTGCTTGAAGCAGTACTGGCTACCTGGAGGCCATGAGAGGCTGGGAGAGACCGTCTTGAAATTGGAAAAAGCAAGGGTTATACTCCCTGCTCAGAACCCTTCAGTGTAGTCCATGTAGAAACCAGATTGGTTGTGGAAAATCACTGTAAACTGATGCTGAGAGGGTAGGCAATGGATCGTCCAGATGTTTCCACAAGGCTATTTGCATAGCCCAACTTTGTGTCCCAGGACTTGGCCACCTAGGCCAAGCCACATTCTGTGACACTGTTTTGTATTGATGATATTAAGTTAATCTGTGATTGTCTTGCAGATTTAAAAACCACTGTGCACAGTCCATAGGATGTTTTGCTGGCATAGGCAGAGAACTGGTTTGTCTGTCAACTGGCTTATCTGTGTTACATGATTGAGTAAGACCAGACCCATGACAGTATGCCAATAATATAGGCATGTGTGAGCTTGCTAGGTTTTTGGTAGATACATATCATCTAGCTACCCTGCCATGCCCTTTATACCAAATGACCAAAAGGGGTACATGGGGCTACACAGACTCAGTGGAAACTGCTTGCTAGATAGATGCAGTGGAAACTGCTTTTCAGGACTCAAAGAGGGCTGTTGCACAAGTGCAAGCCCTATGAGTCATTGACCCTAACCATCAGTGTGGATGATTATAGATTTGGCTGGGGCCTGTGGCAAAAACAGGAAGTTGAAGCACCCTGTTGGATTTTGGTCACAGTTGTAGGAGGGAACTGAGAGCTGATATTCCCTGATTGAGAAGCAGCAATGCTATATACCCGTCTACATGCCTATAAGGAATCATGAGACAGATAGAAGGCTGGGTATGAATGTGAACAGCCTGTCCTAGGAATGGAGTGGCACAGGCCCTCATTCTCATACAGTGGGGGACGTACCTCCAACAGTGGGCTTCTTTCTCACCTAGTCTGTTGGCAACACAAACAGCACAGGAAGTACTTCAAACAATCAACAACTGGAATGTCATGTTATTAAAAAATTTTTGTACTTCAAAAGAAATCACCAACAAAGTGAAAAGAAAACTCACAGAATGGGAAAGAATTTTTGCCAACAGTCCTTCAGACAAAGGGCTTACATTCAGAACATACAAAGAATTGAAAAACATCAAGTCCCTGAAATTCAATCACTCACTCCAAAATGGGCATCTCCGATGAAAATGCATTTCTCAGATGAAGATACACAAATGGCAAACAAATACATGAAGAAATGTTCACCATTACTAGTCATTTGAGAAATGTAAATTAAAACAGTATTGAGATTTCATCTCACTCCAGATAGAATGCCTACCATCAAGAAATCAACTAATAACAAATGTTGGCGAGGCTTCGGGGAAAAAGGAACACTTCTCCAATGTTGGTGGGAGTGCAGACTGGTGCAACCACTATGGAAATCAATATGGAGATTCCTCAAAAAACTAGGATTGGAAGTTCCATTCAATCCAGCTATTCCCCTCCTGGGTATTTTCCCAGAAAAATTGAAAAGGTCATGTCACAGTGATATATGTGCACCCATGTTTATAGCAGCACAATTAGTAATAGCTAACTCTTGGAAACAACTGCAGAATGGATGAAAAAGATGTGGTATTTTTACACAATGGCATATTACTCAGCTATAAAAAAGGATGATCTTGAGGCTTTTACTGGTAAATGCAGGCAACTTGAGACTACACTCATAAGTAAAATAAATCAGACTCACATTTGGTTTTTTTTTAATCTTATTTAGAAAGAAAAAAAACAACCAAACAAAACAGAAAAAAAGGGTAGCAACAATACAGAATTCCAAAGGAAAAAAAGAAAAGAACAACAACAACAAAAAAACCCACTAAGAAATCACTAGTTGATAAGTTACATACTGTCATCTTGGAAATAGTTGTTCAAGTTACAAAATTAAAGCATACAAAGTAGACATTCAAACAGTGAGACTATTAACAGTTCTGCTCAACAATCTGACAAAAACGGTAGTATGGTCATCTATCTTCCACACTTAAACATACATGCAGTTATATCCTTTAGCGCACTTTCTTTTGCTCTCCAGACTCACATTTGTAAATATCATACTGTCTCTCTAGTGTAAACATAAATAATAAAAAACTGAAAGAGTAATTAGACCCAAAATGTACAATAGATATTGCAAAAATGAAAGAGAAAGAAAGTGCTCTAAAGGAAAGAACTCGTAGTTACACACATATAACTGTATGTAGGTTTAAGAGATTCTTTGAAGTACTTCCTGTGCTGTTTGTGTTTTGTTCATGAACTCTTTGCCTACCCCTGTGTTTCCAGGATTTCTACCTATCTTGTCTTCCAGCAGATTTATTGTTTCTGTTTTAATATTGAGATCTTTGACCCATTTTGACTTTCATGCATGGTGATACACATCAGTCTAGTTTCAGTCTTCAGTATGTGGAAAGCCAATTTTTCTGACACCATTTGTTAAAGAGGCTATCCTTCTTCCACAGAACATGTTTAGCCCCTTTGTCAAATATAAGGTGGCTGAGTATCTTTGTAGTTGTGTTTGCATCTTCTAATCTGTTTCATTGATCCTCAGGTTTATTTCTTTGTCTTGGTTCTTTCTTTACTAGTTGTGCAAATGTCATCTTTTGACTTACCTCTACTTTAACTGGCATAGTAATAGAACTGCCTTTTAGAGTTGAGGTGTAGATTATAGGAATAAAATTGTGCCTGATATTTACAAACATTCAATAAATGTTGACTTATTTTTACTTTGGAATTGTCTCAACAGCAGGTTATGTGCCCTTGGATTTTTTAGGGGTTTCAGGTGGAAGTGCTAGTTTTTGTGGAGGACTTGAGGTAAAGCAACTTTTGTATGATAAAAGGAGGACAGGTGAAGGTAATCTATGCTGGGGAGAGATTGGCTCTGAAGAATTTTTTATCCTTTTTTTTTCTGTATTTTCACTTACTAGGACAAATAGGGTATATGCATTTGGGTACAGCAGTGTGAGATTGAATGCCAAATTAGGATAGGAGTGTATGTATAAAACACCATTGTACCAGAGTTTCAGAAGTGGGGGGCCACTGAGAAAATCAACAGAAGAAGCATCAGGTTATAACTGACTAAAAGAATTATTTTACCTGGCTCTATCTATCAGTGGTACTTTTTGGAAAGGCATTTATTTGGGTTAATATTGGGACCTGGTGGTTAAGGGCAAGATTTTAGGGAATTTCAAGTGGTAGTTCAGTGCAATATTGGGAGCAGCTTCAACATGGTCTTTCAGACCCTTTGTGAATTGGAGTCACTGGTATCCCTGCTTACATTCTTGTTATCATATAGTCTAACATAATTTTTAGAGTGATCCTTTTAAAACATTTAAAAATCCCTGCTCCAGTGGATCTTACTTTCTAGCGGTGAAGACAGTAATAAGACATGGATATTGTTTTAGTTATAATACTTTCTCATTATTGGAACAAAACACCCAATACTATACCTACAAACTAAAGGAAGAAAGGTCTATTTTGGCTCAGTTTGCAGAGGTTTTAGTCCATGGTTGGCTGGCTCCAAGGCCGAGTGACATGTCAAAGAGTCATGGCAGAGAAGAAACAGCTCATGGCATGACCACAGGAAGCAGTGAGTGACTGAGGGAGAAGGGAGATAGACGTCTCCAGGTCATGACCTCAGTGACCCCCCTCCTCCCAACAGGCTTCATCTCCCAGCATCATATTTAGCTATAAACTCATTGGTGAATGAATCCACTGATGAATATCACACCTCCATGACCCAATCACCTCCTCAAAACTCTACCATGAGCACATTAGCTTTGGGGAACATCTCCATATTAAACCATAACATATAATATAGTTCTTGTCACTGCTTGGTCCCGAATCTATAGTAGTTCCCCATTTTATTCAAAAGGCAAAGTTCTTATATCCAACAGCATCCTGCAAGCCCACTCCCGTTGCTGCCTCATTACTTTTCTGACCAGTTTGTTTCTCTGTTCGCTTTAACTCCCCTGGCTTCCTTTGTTCCTTATACAGGAAAGATACTCTTTTGTCTCAGGGCCTTTGTACTGGCAGTCAATTTTCTTCTAGGTATGTGTATGTTTTTCCCATTGCTTCCTTCAAATGTTTCCTCAAGTATCATTTTTTTTTTAATATGAGCCCTACAATGACCATCGAGTGAAATTTCAGCCAGTCTTCTATTCATGTAAGGATTCTTAATCTCCCTTACCCCGATCTATTAATTCCCTTACATTTATTATCTAATGTAGTGTCTAATTCACTTACTTATTACTTGAATTAGTTATTATCTATCTTACCTACTAGAAAGTAAGTTCCACAAAGATAGGAAAGTTTGAATGTTTAATTCACCGCTATCACAAGTGTCTGGTATTTAGCAAGAACTTCATGAATATCTGTTAGGTGAATAAACGAACTACCTTGTGATTTTAGGATTTAGCACTCTGCTTTGTTCCTTCTTATAGCCTCTTGGCCTAGCATGGTGGCACACATAATGTGATCAGCAAACTATCAGTGAGTAAATACTTGAGGCACTGAATTAAGTCCATTTATTCGTGGTAAATCTGATTGCTTTTGTGACAGTATTTTATTTTATGTTTACATAATTTTAAAGAAGACTAAGTAGCCCTTCTTATAAATCAGAATAATGTATTCTGATTTAAAGGAAAGGTGAGAGAGTTGAGAGACAGAATAATGTAGTTCTGTTTACTTAGGGCTCTAAATTATTTTTGAGGGGTCTCTTTCTGGCACACAATGAAGTGTACAGCTCGTTAAAGAAATTGAACATGCTGATTGTCAAGAGACAATGAGAGTTTTAAAATTTGTTTGAAGGACTGTGATTTTAAAATTTTAATGGAGACATTCAAATCTTACAAATTACTGAGAAACATTTCAAAGGCAGATAAGATTAATTTGGATTCTTTATACTGCGATACTTCTTCATTATTGCAAGTAATTCAGACATACTAGATTGTATCCAGACAAACTGGGGAATTGGAAGATTTGGAAACCATGCCAGATGAGGAAGGGTTAAAAGAGCATGAAATTTTTAGCTTGGAGAATAGAAGACTGTGATGTGGCAATTTCTTTTAGATACTGGGAGGACAGTCATTCATGAGAAGACCTAGATTGAGTGTTGTGTTTTATGTTCCAGAACATTGTTTCCAAAGTGTCAGCTTGATGATAAGGAGTTTACTGACTGCCTTGTTAAAAAGACTTCCTTAGCATCCTAAACTTTTTGAATCTGAATCT
>PVJX010014534.1:0-44626 GCA_004027295.1 Dolichotis patagonum | reverse complement strand
TGACAACTTTTGCTGTCCAGTTTCAGGTTTTAGGTAAGAAATTTTCTCTCCTAGCATGCTTTAAAAATAACAGAAAAGATTAATATGTAATCTAAATAAATTTGAGTCTAGTAATATAAAAGAAGATGACTGTTGGTGAGAGTTCTAAAAAGTAGTCAAGTAACTGGAGATGACAAATAGAAGTGTTTGAACAGTGTTTGCACTTGGAAGCATTATGAAGCTATGGTAGGTTGGGTGGAAGAAGAGTTCAGTGATCAAGTAGTGTTATTTTTCATGGTCTGTAGGGTAGGGAAAGGTGGGATATTTATCTTTCATTTCTTGAAGTTGAAAGTAAAAGGATATTTTGATTCTAATCTAAAGGATAGAGGATAGCAATTCATCAGGCTGTCTCAGGCTGATGGAAATGTTGTACATAACTGCACCATTTTACACTCACACCAACATGAGGTTTCCTTCCAATTTGTTTCCTTATGAACATTTGTCATTGTTTGACTTTTGGCTTATTGTTAAGTAGGTGTGAAATGGGACCTTACAGTGACTTTAATTTCGATTTCCTTAATGAATTATAATGTTGAACATTATCTTCTTAATGAAATATGTATTCAACTCTTTTGCTCACTTTTTAACCAGATTGTTTACTTCACTAATTATTGAGTTGTAGAAGTTCTTTATATAGTTTAGACAGAAGTCTTTTATTGGAGGTATGATTTTCAAACATTTTTTTCTAGTCTGTGACTGGTCTTTTTACCTTACTTAAAGTGCAAAGGTTTTAAATTTTGAAATGCTTATTTATTAATATTTTGCTTTATTACTTTGTGCTGACCCTTGTAAAATCATTACTTAATTGAAGATCACTGGCACTTACTCCTATATTTTAGGTTTCACAGTTTTAGTTCTTACATATAAGTCTACAATATATTTCAAGTTACTTTTGTAGGTAGTGTGAAGAATTCAAATTTATCTTTCTTTATATGACTATCCAAATTGCTATTTGTTGAAGAATTATTTTTTCTTCATTTATCCTGGTGCTCATGTCTGCTTTCTTTCTTGGGTATATTTCTCATTGAAAGTTAATGAAATCATCAGTGACCTCATATTTGAAAAAAATCTCAAGGCAAATGTTAAATTTACACACTTTTGATAAACCAGACATTATCTGCTATGCTAAATCTTTGCTATTGGAAAGGATGCATCTAAGTGCAGTTAGTGGCTAAAGACAGCTATTAATTAAAAAAATAATATGTGAATGCTTATGAACTGTGGTAAGCACTAAAATGATATTTTTACTAAATCAGCATCTCAGTAGTAAAGTTACTATAGACTTTACTTTTCTTACCTTATTGGAATATGAATTTTTATATGAATGTTTTAACTTTTAGTCTGGAGAATGTTGTCATATTAATAATTCTAGTTCTATTGCTTATAAAAAAAAGCTGCATAACAAAGTCCTGTAATAAATTCAATGAGAATGGATTTAATTAAGAGTCTATGTAGCATTGTATATCTATATTATATTCTTTTGCAATATTTCTTTTATTTTTGTGAGTTAAAGCCAAGATAGACTTTATTCTAATGATTCTTGGTAAGCCACTTAATTCTGTGCTTCTATTTTCTTTTCTTTTAAGTGGGGATAACAATCTTATAAGGTTCTTGTGAATAGTAAGTGAAAATATGTGCGTACATATATTATATATATTACTTGAGTGTAATTTTTTTTTTTTTTTTGACATTTTGTGACAGGGTCTAACTACACAGTCCAGGCTGGCCTGCAATTCATGGTAATCTTTCTACCACAGTCTCTTGAGCTGGGATTATGGGTATGTGCCGCCATGCCTAGCCTTGAATATAAACTGTTTGAGGACAGAGATTTTTGTTACTTTAGTCTGCTAGTAGATTTGAATCAACTAGAGATGTATCTGATACTTGATGCTTAAAAATTTATAGACTGACTGTGTGTGGTGACACATGACTGTAATTCCAGCACTCTGAGGCTGAGGAAGGAGAATTGACATGAGTTTGAGGCTAACCTGGGCTACATAGTGAATTCAAGGCCAACCTGAGTTACATAGCGAGAGCCTGTCTCAATCAATCAATCAATCAATCAATCTTAAAAAAACATAGAATGAATTATATAAGACAAATTACTGGTTTCTAATATGACAAACTGCAAGAAATTTGTTATATTCATGAAAATAGGCTTGTATTATTGAAAAATCTTTTTCATTTCCTTCACCTGTCATGATTTACAAAAACATGTGATATGGAAACAGGTTGCAGAGTATCAGCAGTACCTTTGTAAACCCTAGACTCAGAACAATGCCGTCTATGTAAATGCAGTAGTTTTAGAGATCTATGAACTAAACTGAGATATGGGATGAACAAGCCAAAAATAAAATTGGAAGCGAAAAACCTGTTCTCCCAGCTCACTCACTTAAAGAATTTGAACAATTTAGGGAAAAACGCTGGCAGAATTTCCTGTTGGTAGTGGGGACTGAAATAAAAAGTGTGCTAGAAAAAAAGATAAGTTAGAATGGAAATCCCCCTTTGTTTTAACAAAGCTTCCTGTGAACATATTGAATTTCAAATAACAGCTGAGATATTTTGAGTGATAATCAGTTTCTGGAAATAAATTTAAATGTGAATACTACAGTAAAAGACCCCTTGAAAACTCTGACTACTTGCTTCTCTGAGCTAAATATTCAGTCAAGTCTAGATGCTATCAAATAAAGATTCTTACTTTAAAATGGCAAAGAGAAATTCGATCCCTGGCCAGTGCAGGTAAAGTCAATTGCTGAGATGAATAAGAAAAGGACACAGTTTCAAAAAGAAAGTGAGAGTATCAAAGCTGGCTCTTTCAATATGCTTATTGACAGATGTTCCATTTCTGAACTTCTTTTCTTAAGCTAGTTAAGGAAGCCGGTCTGTAACAAAGGAGGCTTCTCAGGTGTCTTTCTTCACATACGTCATTGGCTCCAATTGTGATTGCCTACAGTTAGCTTGAAAAGCCATAGTTCTCATGATTTTTCAGGAAAAAGTTTGAGGGAAATGTAACTTGATGAGGAAATTAATATGTTAATTTTTAAAACCCAAAGAAACAGGCTTCATGAAAGCTGTTCGGTGTATTTTCTAGAAAAGTGAAATATAATGCTACATATCTCTGGAGCAAATAATTTAATAACCTGAGGTGCTTCATTGCAATCTATTTTGAGTGCAACCAGTGAATTTTTCCTGGTTGAGCTTAATCTCGTCCCTATTATTTCACTGGATTTGTTTCAATTTAAATATGTATTCATTGATTTAAGCTTTGACTTGTTTTGGAAGAATTCTTTTTCCAATCAGTTCTGTGATTGTGTTTTCTAGGCAGGAAGTGAATGATAGTGTGGCTCAGGTCTTCTGAGCAAATTCCAAAATTACTCTACTGCATACTGAATGGAGGAGATGAGGATTGTGGACATAGTTCTCATAAAACAAAGCAAAGCAAAGCAAAGCAAAGCAAAGCAAAGCAAAGCAAAGCAAAGCAAAGCAAAGCAAAGCAAAATAAAGAGGTGAGGTAAAGTAGAGAACTTGCCAAGCATTCAAAAAGAGGAGTTCCAGGAGAAAAGGTGGTTCCTGGGCTTCACAGTGATGATAGAATAATGCCCTATCTGTAAGACTATTTTAGAGAGTAGGAACATGTTCACATTATTGCATTGCATTTTCCCATCACAGTCTGACCATGGCAAAGCAAGGGGTACTTTTATTAAAAACAGTTTGCAAGTGATAAAACTGCATGTATTCATTTCTTAGGACTGCCATAGCAAATGACTGGAAACTCACTGGTTTAAAATCATAGAAATTTATTCTCTCACAGTCCTTGAGTGGAGAAGTCAAAGTGCTCATTGTCAGCAGGGAGGCATTCCTTCTGCAGGGTCTAGGTGTGAATCCTTTCTTGCTTCCTCCAGCTTCTAGGAGCTCCAAGGTTCCTTGGCTGTGGTACATCCCACCTCTTTCTGCTTCTGGGGTCACATAGCCTTTCCTTCTTCTATGTCTATTTCTCTTTTGTGTCTTGAGTCTCTTGTTACCTCTTTCTCTCTCTCTCTCTCTCTCTCTCTCTCTGGTACTGAGGGTCAAACTCATGACCACTTATGCTGTTGAGCTAAGTCCCTGGCCCTTGTTACTTTTATAAGGAGAATTGTCTTTGAATTATGAATCCATTCACGTAATCCAAGATGATCTCTTCATCTCAAGATATTTCTGTATTTTCTTCTGTTTAATATTTCATATATACTTAATAAAAATAGAATGACCTCATTTTAGGCAAATTAAGACCCTAAACTAGAAAATTAGACATTGAAATAGTAGAAAATTTGAATAAGCTAGTGCGGAACTGAAGGGTGGTATTGCATGAAGCATACGTCTTAATTACAAGTCTCTCAAAATCTTTTCTATGTCTTTGCATTTTGAATTTCTAAAGCAAAAGTAGTATTTTCAGAAATTAACTGAAGGGGGTATGCTTTCCCTGATGCAAGGACCAGTGAAGTAGAGTTTGAGAAACAGTGTATTTGCTTTTTGACAAAGAAATGTAATTCAATTACTATGACCAGCCTGGAAGAATTGTAATATGTAGAGCTATCATTTCTTTAGTGCTTATTAATGCATTATGTACTCTGTTAATTGCTTTAGATGTGTTAACTTATTTAATCTTTACAGTGTGCCTATTGAGGTTGGTCCTGTTATAATTACTTTAAAACAAGAAACTGAGGCAAAGAGAGGCTAAGCAACTAGTCCAGGTTTTCACAACCAGCAAGTTGACTGACCTTTGTACTCAAAGCAATATACCTAATGAAGTCTGCTATCAGAACCACTGCATGAATCTGACATTGGTCTATCAGAATAGAGAAGTTCTAGTGTAACCAAGTAGTTAAATATCTATAGATATAGATATACAAATCAGGTGTCAAGACTAGAAGGAAGCAATCTAGGCTTCTTCAGTCTGTGTTCAGTGCCAGGATAGGGAGGTTTGCTGTGCTATGTATCTGTCATCATTTCTGTCAGTCAAGTTTCTGAGATGAAACGAAGCTAGTGTTCTGAAGGAGAAAAAAATATGTTGCTGTGCTCTCAAGACATGTGAAAAATGTTTCAGTTCTCAGACAATTGATTGTTCTGTCATTATTTACTTCAAAGCATCAGTGGAAATGAAAGTGGTGTAAAAGGGTGCTTAATGTCTCAGAGAGCCATCTGGACTCTTCTGGATTTGGCCCCATTGACAAAAAAACTTTCTCTGAAATCAAGGGTTGTGCGAGTCAGAAGGTGTTTCTCCTAAGATGAAATTTCTAGTTGTTTTCTTGAATATTCTCCATAAGACTTTGTGTAGTGTGTGTAGATTGTCTCCACAGTTAACAACTACTGCCAAGTATTTAATTTAGGAATGCAAGCAGAATTACTGGACAATAAAGAAGAGAATATGAGGTAGAATAAGACAACAGGACCACATTTCAGAAAGCAGCATTAAGTTTCTAGGTTGAAATCATCTATTGTGAAAAAAGGGTGTTGAACAATACCTGCTACCTGTAAAATGCTTGTTAATGAACTAAAACTGGGGGAGAGTTTGCCCTTTCTTGGTGCAGTCGCGATGGCCACTGGAGAAATGCAGAGAGTTAGCTATTGGAAAAAGGTCAAATATTTATAGGAAAGCAGAGCTCAACACATATGATTTAATGATTTCCAGTTTTTTAAGTCTGGCACTCTGACAAATGTTTCTAAACAGTGGCTGGTTTCCATACACACGGGAAAAGGCAAGGTCATTGTATTTCCAAGGAGTCTCATAAAATATGGAGAGATATTATTATCATTATTTTTCAGAAGAGGAAATGGAGCCATAGGAGGTTCTCTCTCAAATTCAGAGAAGTTAGTCTCAATCCCCTCACTATCCTATCATGAAGATTCCAGTGTTCTCCTTAGGTGAACTGAACTGATGTCAGTAATCTCATTAATAAAAGTATTTGTCCACTTATTTCTTTTACTTTTTCTTTGACTCTTATAGAGATCTTTTTCTCAGGAGACAATATTTAAATTGACAAGGTTTCCCTTGTTGGAACTAATGCTTTTCCTGGTGGACCCAGAGAGGTTGCAAAATGCTTTGGATGTGACTTGAGAAGAAGAGCAAATTGTTACATGCTTTGGGGATATAAGGATTCATATTGTCTTTTTAAAGTCACTGAACAAAATAGTGACAATCTGGAAATTTGGTTGTGCCTGATCTAGGTTCAGTCATTCAGCAAGCTGGTTTTGAAAGTAGACTTTTATTGGTGGAGCTCAGTTGGGCTTGGGAAGCATAAAAATCAGAGACTAGAGATGAGCTCACAACTGAGACTAATAGCAACCCATCCTATAGCTATTTTAGTTATTTGTGGCACTAAATATTTTTTTAAAAAGAAACTATTATTCAACCATTAAGCTAATATGATCATCAATGATTAATCTTTAAGGCAAAAAGTTGTATGTGTGAATATACATATACATATATATGTATATGTGTATATATATATTTCAGATCATTTTCTCTCTTTTATGTCAAAGTCTGCCCATAAGGGAAAAAATATTAGGACAATGTTTATTAGACCTGAGGTTAAAGCAAGAGTAAAAAGTTTGGTAAAATATATCCACCCAAACCAAGTAATACTTGCACTGTGATAATAAGAACTGGTTCTTATTTGTGAAATACCTGGGTCAGAAGTTCTTTTTTTTTGTACATTTCATTTGCTTATTGCTTATCTCATACTTTATTAACAATTCAATGATATCTTTTACTTGCTCTACAATACTATAAGTATCAGATCCTGTTAAATATTAGTCCTCATTGGACAGTGCTCATGACTCATTTTACCAGCATAACATAAGTGTCTTTCTTATTCTACACTGTCTCTCTTCCCCAAATCATAATCTGACATCAATAATGGTAGGTATGTTTTAGTATTCTCTTAAGACTTACATTTCAGGGAATTTGAAGTAAAACATTGTAAAGGGCCCACATTCTGATTCTTGTCTATAAAAATCCAAATCTTCAAGATATATGTATGTATATATATATATAATGTTGTTTTATAATTGGTATAAAAAGTGTTTTGGAATTAATTTTTAAGTCATACGTATCATGAGAAAATTATTCCTAGAGACTTTAAAACTGAATGTATTGTAGAATAACCTATTTAATAATAAAATTTACAATAACAAGGTAAAAGTGTGATTGAGTTTTTCTATGTGTGCTATTTCTCTACTCATTCCTAAAATCTTTTTTTAATTTTTTACTATTCATGTCCTTTTATTTTAGCATAATGGGAACTTTTATTTTCAGTAATGCCAGAACCTACTACTTATTCTTCAACATAAGCAGCTAAGCAATGAGTACCTCTCAGCTGCTTTTTAGAAGAACACATACAATATGAATTTGTACAATGATCTACATCTGCTGTTTTTCACTGAGGGCAAATGGATCTACCTCACCCTTAGACCCCGTCAGGCAAGTTTGCCTTGGCTTTTCCCATCCCCAAGACAAATTAAGAATGCTGAAACCTTTCACTCATAACAAAACAGTGATAAAGCAGGTAACAAGACCTCACATTAATCAGGTCTTTCAAAGACGAGGCCCCAAGCCGCACCCTTTGTCTAGCCTGCTGGTAGGTGGGTTTCTTTCAGGCTCTTTTTAGGGGCCTAGCATTCTTTAGTCAGGCAGCACATTCTCCTTGGAAATGTTTCACTTTTCAGACAGTCTCTGTGTTGATCAAAAAGGCAAGAGACTCACTACAGAAATCTGAACTTCTAATGATCTTCTTTTATATTTCCTTACAATGGACAATGGCTCTTTCCACACTAATGGCATCAGTACACAAAGAGACAACAATGCGAAGCGGGGGACGGTGGAGAAAGAGTGGTCACTATCGCAAGATGTGCTGTATCATCTTGATGGAAAAAAAATCCTGTTTTCTGTAGCCAAATGGCTGCAGTCTCTTGTTGACAATAGTCAAGCTCCCTCAAGCCAGTGCTGAGAGAAGAGAGCAAGAAGTAGATAACAATTTGCTTCTCAGGAAGAAAACATTGTCAGTTAAATAGTAGTAGACTACCCTTTTTTGTTATTCTAATCCTTTACACTAACCACACAACAGTAGAAAACTCATTCACTATTAAAATTTCCCTCAAGTTTCCTCCACACAGCATTTGAACTTTTTCCAGGTTGAATGAAGTCGCCTGGGTGTGTATGGTTTGTTGGATCAAGCATGCCCTCTACTGATCATTTAAAATATTACCAAACAGGATCCACCAGATTGCTAAAAACAGGAAGGATATTTTGGGGCAGTTTTATTTGCAAGTGTGGCTTTACGATATTGTAAATATTAGATATTATAATGCGTATCACAGAAATAGGATTAAATTTAAACCACTGTTGCAGGTTAACTTGTACTATTAAAATATACAGTTTATACAGAGTTTATACAGAAAAATTGAAATAGCTTCACCTTTATTTTCAAAGTTTTTGTAAAAAAAGAATCCTAATATTTTAATAGCATGGAAATTTTTTTGAATAAAGCAAAGGTTGACACACTTTTTCTCTAATGAAGCAAGTAGTAAACATTTTAGTTTTTTCTGGTCCAGAAAGCAGAATTGTCTCTTTTGGAACTTGTCAATTTAGCCATTATACTGAAAAGGTAGCCACAGAAAATATTTGGATGAACGGGTACAATTATGTTCCAATAAAACTTTATTTTATTTTTTTATTTTAAAGAGAATAAAACCAAACAAAATAACACAGAATAAAGTCAATCAAAACAAAACAATGAAAGCGATACAGCACTTCAAAACAAGCTAATAGGAAATCAGCAATGGTTACTGTAATGTATCTTGTTATTTTCAAAATAACTATCCATATCATCAGACATAATAAAATCAAACAAGATAAAACAGTATAAGACCAAACAAAGCCAAACAAAGAAAATGATAAGGTCTTCAAAACAAGATTATAGGAAATAACAATGGCTACCCTAATGCCTCTGGTAGTGGGCCGGTCAGATCTCTCACTGCCGCTGGAGCATGGCCTTGGGGCCAAAAAAACCTTTATTTTCAAAACCAAACCAACACTGATTAAGTGTACAAAGCAGTGAACCTGCAGGTTTGTTGAACCATAAAAGAATATGAACACATCTAAGGAAACATTTTTTTTTTTTTTTAAAGTTGTTCTGTGGGAGGTGACTGTAATTTGCGCTTGAAGGCTCCATCCCTTCCGAACATTTTAGGCACTTCCTTTTGATTAGTGCCGGAATTCAATTTATAAACATCTCTAAAATTCTGAAAGATTAGAACTTTGGAGGTCATGCATGCAACTCTATGATTTACAGATGAAGAAACTAAAGGCTGCAGTATTTCCAAACAGCTACTCTAGTCACCTACTTTAGTACACCAGCTCTCATTGACTTTTGCTCTTTTGGTAAAATAAGGCATAGAGTAATACTTGAAAGAATTCAATAGATAGTTATTAATGTGTTAGGAGAACAATATGACAGATACTTGCATTTTCTTCTCCTGTGACGATCTAGCTTACATAAATGAGAGAAACCATGAGACAGTAATATCTCCTTCAATAAAAACTCTAAACATTTGAGAGATACTAATTCATTTTTAACTTAAGCATCATAATTTCATAGACTTTAGAAGTTTTATTGGCAGTTGCATATACTGATGAAGTTAATTTCTCTCAGCTCTTAAACAGTTATAATTTATATATTTTCATTTGTGATAATGAGATCTAATTCTTTTCAGTATTGGACTTTTTATGCCAAGTATCCAAAGACTGGTGTGTTTCATTTTGCATTGTTTTTGAATAAGGATGTCATTATGTGAATACAGAACTGTGGCCCTACATAGAAATACAGTTTTCTTGAACTTCATAGATTACTATAGATTCTGACCAGTGCATTTGAAATATTTTTCAAATTAAAACTAACAATGAAGGTAAAATAAGTCAGTAATTACTGGAGTTTTAAAGTAAACCCATTCAGCAATTAGTCATTTAGTCAATATTCATTTAAAACAGTTTCAAGTGCTGTGTTGAGTAGTGACCATGCAGTTCTGTTCAGAAAATCCTTGGTCTTAGTTGTCCTTGGACTTCTAGATTATGATGAAATTATTAAAAAGTCCTACATTAGTTGATGTGATTACTATAACAAAATACCACATGGTTTATACAGCTCTTTTTTTAAAAAAAATAAGGGTATTAATCCCATCCATGAGGGCTTTGCTTTCATGATCCTGTCACTTCTCAAGGTCCTACCTCTTACCACCATCACATTTGTGATTTGCTTTAAAATATGAAGTTTGAGGAGACACATTTAGAATATAGCAAGCCTTGAGTGCCACTGTGAGAGCACAAACATCATGACACCAAGATTACGCTCAAGGACTTGGTGTAGAAAATATAGAGTACAAATGACACTAGTGAAATGGGAATAAATATATAATGAAAACAAAACAGGAATATAGCAGCCACTAACAAAATAATATGGGGATGAGATTCTTTCTTTATGGAATCCCAAAGAATACATGGTAGCATATATTTGATTGAGATCTTAAAGGTTGAATGAGATTTAATAAATAGAAATGAAAGAAGACAGAAGTGTCAGCATTATTAAAGACACAACATGGGGTGTACTTGGGGAACAGGGATTAACCTGCTAGGGTTCAACTATGTATTCTTTTGTAGGAGAATTATGTCAGGGAGGTTGGGGCCAGATTACAGGAGATATTTAAGTGAATAGAAAGAAGCTGAATAAGCACAGGTTAGGTTAAGTACCCTTTATCTGAAATGGTTAAGCCAGAAGTGTTTCATATTTTGAATGTATTTTGAATTCTGTAACATGTGCATATGTGTAATAAAATATCTTGGGCGTGGGACAATTTACATGCACCTATGCACATACTCTGAAGGTAATTTGAAACAATGTTTTTAATAATTTTATTAAAATAACAAAGTTCTATAGTGTAGATTTTTCCACTTCTGGTATCCTATTGGTGCTCAGAATGCTTCAGATTGTGGAGTGTTTAGAATTTGGGGTTTTCAGAATAGAGATGCTCAACTTGTTCTGGAGCGCCCTTGAAACTTTTGAAACTTGGTAATGACATGGTCAGAACTTTGCTGTGGAATGACAAACTGAGAATTTAATCATGAGGAGACAGGCTGCTGAAAGAGCTTAGGAGAAACGTAAAAAGGGCTTGAACTTTCCAGCAGTGTGTGTGAATAGAGAGAAAGAAGCACAGTATGGTTCCCAAGAGGGAAAAAATTTTCAGAATATGGTGATCGATTAACCAAAGAAGATTTTGATAAAGGGAGAGATGAAGGATACACACACACACACACACACACATATATATATATATATATATATATATATATATATATATTTTTTTTTTTTGATAGATTGGTAGTATAAGAATTGTATGAGTAGATCAGAAGACACAGGAAAAAATACCAGTCTTAACCACACACAGTGAAGCCCACCTGGAATCTCAGCTACTTGGTGGGGACGCCCAGGTTAGAGGATGAAAATTCAAGGCCAGGAGCACTGACTCTGCTATTAAACAGAGACAACTTGAGATGGTATGAGATCTGAGAACAGGCAAGTGAACTGAGATGGCAGTGATAATCTCCATCCTTTGTCTCCAGATGTAGACACGGTTGAATTGGAAAACCGTCATACACGGCTTGTCTTGGTGGAACAAGTGGGAGCTGGTCTTGGGCAGAACTGGAGCAGGAAGCCTCTTGGGTAACAATCACCACATTTTCCGTAACTCTCAGACCTAACTGCCACTGCACCACAGGGAGGAATAGCACATCTCCCTGATGACATGGGCCCAGGGTAAAGGTGACTGTGACATAATAAAATCAGGAGATTTGGAAGAAGCCATCTGCTCCTGGCTTGAAAGAGACTGAACTCTGGGTTGGGAGAATCTCAGAAGGGCTGATGGATAATATAAAGCAGTAGCAGTTCGAATGTAGCAGGCGGCCAAGGGTTTAATCACCACGGGTCTTGTGGTAGGAGAGGGGCTAGGGTGCATTGCAGGGACCAGCAGAAGGCCAGGCACCCAAGGCCCCTAATGCAGACTCTGCACGCCCATACCGCTCAGCACCGTCTGCTTAAAGGCATTCACTGTGAACACAGAGCACACAGACACTGGGCAGCTGTGCCTCCAAGAGCACAGCCTGGAAATGCAGGGAGATTTGACTTGTGCTCTCGATCCACCCATGGACCATGGGAGTGATAGATTCAGCAGACAGCTCAGATTTTCTTGTGCCCTCATATTCAGGTATGGAAAGATCAAGTCCGTAGGTGTGATCTTGTGCAGTCTCTGGCAGACCTATGGGGAGTACTCATCCGGGACCACAGAGGGGAGGAGCTCGGCCTCCTGCCTTGGCTCCTCTTACTTGGACAGAGATAAAGGAGAACTCTACTCTAAAACAGAAAAATGGTCACTATTCCTCTTTTTGTCAACCAGCATCCCAGGATTGACTCCCCTATAAATGGCATCAGAAGGAGGGATATGCCCTTTCTTTTGGGGTGGGGGTATTTTTGAGGCAAGGTCTCACTGTGTAGTTCAAGCAGGCGTTCAATTCATTGTGTGGCTTAGCCTGGCCTCAAACTTGCTGTGAACTTCTTACCTCAGCCTCCCTGGTGCTGGGATTACAGGACTGTGCCACCAAGTCTGATTTACACTTTATTTTTCCGGTGCGTGTGTTTCTTTTGTACATGCAGGGGGCGGTTTGCCTGTGTTATACTTCACAGTTACTGCTTTTGTTACTGTAGTGTCTTGTCACGTTACATTCTTCCACACCAAGAGCTGCTTCACAGGGTTTGCTCCACAGAGCTGTTTCACAGCTTTTCTGTCAGTTCCTTAATTGGATTCAGTCTCCCTCATCTCTCATTTTCCAATTTTATTTCTTCAACTTTTCTTTCTCCTCTCTCATATTCTTTAATCTTCCTGTATATAAATATATAAATATTTATTGTATATAAACATTAATATTTCTTGTATATAAATATTAATATTATATCTTGTATATAAATATAAATATTAAATATTTATATTTAATCTTGTATATATTTTCTTGTATATAAATATTAATATTAAATTATAATATTATAATATAATATTACATTATAAATATTAATATTAAAACCAACTCTCTCTTTCTCCTCCTCTTCTTTCTCCATGTAGTGCATATGTGTATGTTACTGTATATGGGTGTTAGTTACTGCTTTTGCTTAACTACACTCACGACACTCAAGGTAACTAGAATGTTACTTTGTTTTGTCAGGTTCTTTCCCACCAAGGGTTGTTCCTTGGGTCTTCTAAATTTGTGTCCTTGCTAATTTATTAATTGGATTCAATCTGTCTGTATCTTCTCTAACTTTCTTTCCCTACTCTTCTTTCTTTCCTTCCCCTCACATAGCTTCTCAGGTCCTCTTTTCTGACCTGTAAATATTAGCACTAAAGACTTTTTCATCACTTTTCTATCCCTTTAAACATTTAAAAAAATCTTTTATTATTTGTGGGGTCTTTAAAATTTTTACTTTTATTTTATTTTTTTTATCGGTATCGGGGATCGAACTCAGGACTGCGCACTTGCAAGGCAGGCACTTATGTCACTGAGCTAAATCCCCAGCCCTATTTGTGGGTTTTTTCCTCTGGCTGACCTACATTATTTCCATTCATTTATCTTCTTGGATTAGTGGAAGAGTATAGAACTTGTAAAAGAAATCTTAAATTATGCTCTGATATATGGTTGCTTGATATTATTGGTAGCTGTTCTCACAGTGCCATGTGAAGGATAGAGTTTAGTACACTCATTAGGTTGAGTGAGTGCTTTCATGGTGAATCATACCCAAAGCCATGGTACAGCACATGGTAGCAAAAAAAAACCACTTCCTGAATAAATCTCTACACAGCAGTGGTAGACATTTCCAACTGACTTACCAACTCAACACAAAAACACAAGAAACATGAGAAAATAAGGCAACAGATGCCTCCAAAAATTTATAACTCTCTGAAAGCTGACCCTACAGATATTGAAGTGGGTTACATCTCAAAGAATTTCAGAAGCTGATAGTTGAAATGGTTGGTGAGCTCAGAGAAGATACAAGCAAGTACCTGAACAAAGTAGGGAAGACAGTGCAGTATACAAATGACTACTTCAGTAAAGAGATAGAGGTTCTGAAAAGGAACCAAGTGGAAATCCTGGAAACAAAGCCTCAATAAATAAAAATTCAGATGAACCTGAAGATAGAACATCAGGACTTGAAGACAAGATGCATAACATAGGTGGATGTACTAGAAAAAGAACAAGGAACAATGAAATGATTATCTCAGAGCACTTAGACAACCCTGAAAGAGCAAATTTAACAATTATCAGCTTCACAAGAGTGGCATATAGATAGATAATATGTGTTAATGGCATAAAAATATCTATACACCAAAATTATTGCAGAAAATCTCCCAAACTTGGGAATAAGATGAGTACCCAAGAAAAGGTGCCACTTGAAACCCTAGTAAAAATCACCATAAAGAATATGAATTATCATAGTCAATGCCAGGAATATAAAATAAAAAATAGTACTGAAATCTGAGTAACAATATAGGAGTGTTAAGTCACTTAAAGTGCAAACCGATCAGAAACAGTAGATTTCTCTTAAACATCTGGATAGCTTGGAATGTCATATTTCAAGCCCTGAAAATAATTCTCAACCTAGAATACTATATCCTCTAAGGATATCTTTCAAAACTGAAGATGTAACAAAGTTCTTCTATACTATATATAAATTAAGGAAATTCATGAGCAGTATGCCAATTTCAGAGAATATGTAAGAGAATGTGAAACAGACCAAGAAGACAACAACCATGAGATCAAGGAAAAGGATGTTTCTCATTTGGGAAAGCAGAAAAATGAATACGCAACAGAAATGTGTCAAACACTAGATAAGTGGCGGCAAACCTGTGACATATGTGCCCCTGCTGATTGTTTGTTATCACTGAAATCTCTAAAAGGTAAGACATCACTACACTAGACACAAATAACAAAGTTACAGGTATTGATATGTACCTTTTGGATAATAACCTTTGATGGAAGTGGTCCTAACTCTAATTAACAGATGCAAACAGGCAGATTGGATTTAAAAAGGAGACTCATCTATATTTTTCTGGCACAAAATTGCTTCATATGCAAAGATAGACATAGACTGAAAGTGAAAGGGTGGCAAATGACGCTCCAAGCTGCTGGAAGCTGAAAATAAGCAGGAGCAACTAGAGTGTCTTTAGTTGTTCTGTGGTGACTGTCTTGTTGCCTTGAAGGAATGGGAATTGTTTTCCTTTCGTGGCCATTTTCTCTTTGGGGAAGAGCCGGAAGTCAGATGGTGCAGAGGTGGTGAATAAGCCAGCTGGAGATGCACTCAGATGTTTTTCAAGCCTACCTTGCTGATGGCACTGAGCAGAAGCCTTCATCCTATTTCTGATCACACCTCGGAAGTAAACACATTCACAAAAGAGGACTTCCCGAATGCCTCAGGAAGAGGCAAAAGTGAGCATTTTGAGGGGGATCAATGACAATGTGTGTGAACTCAAGGTGAGTTTTTGTTTTCTTTTGCTTTATTTTGGTTTTTTTTAGTGCTCTTTCTCTATATTTGGCACTCTTTGGGCAAAGTAAGAGACAAAGGTTTCGGGGCCTGAAGGAATCTTGCGATGGTTTTCTATAGAGACATGTATCTTTTCTCCTAGGTAAGTGTTTGGAAATGTGCAGGACTCTACTGACACTTTTAAAGTGAGGCCAGAGATGGCAGTTATCCTGCAATCATGGAAAATGTAGTGTAACCAAGAACTGCTCTGCCGAAAGCCAGTCCTCGCTGCAGCGTGGAGGAGCAGTGTGTCCTGGTCAGTGTTATCACACAGTAAAGGAAAAAGAGACCGTGGCGATGTTTTGCCAAACAATCTTCATGTTCTTTCAAGTGCCTTTTTCCTAAAAGGAGATTTCAGCTTGCATTTTGTAGTCTATGGGTGTTGTCTGGCAGTGGGCATAAAAGAACATAACCACTTTAGGATGTGTCTCTTTTCATAGCCCTATTGACAGCAATATAGCACCACCAGGAAATTAGGAAAAACAGGGGGAATTAGGAAGGTCAAAGAGTGATCTAAAGTATAAAAGGGAAGACAGGCAGACAAAAAGTTAGGGCTCAAGATTTTTGCCTCTCAGTGTTTATTCCAATACTAAATTGGAAAGTTCAGAATTTTTGAAAATTATCAAATAAATGAATTAAAACAGAAAACACATTTCTCCTCACAAACAGTTGAACAATGAGTGTTTGCTTTATATTGTGTTGATTTTCAGTTTTCATTTGAAAGTTAAGAACATGGCCTTTGGACTTCCTGGGTCAAATTCTGGTTTTGCCACTTCTGTATCATTTTTCATCTATAAAAGAGAGGCACAGTAGAACTGCTAGGGGTCAAAATACTTTATATTCAACCCTAGCTAGCATCGTTAAAGCATATTTTTTTGTTCAATCTCTATGCATGTGGTAAGATGCTAAAAAACAAATAATGAACATATTATAGCACAATTATTAATCAATTCTATCAGAATTTTAATTGACTCATATAAAACCATATTAATCAATATTCCAATCTGATTTGGAAACTCATATATAGTTATCAGTGTCCTATACTTGCTTTTAAGAATGACATAATTTAAAACCATGGCCACATTTGATCTTTCGGCTTATCAGAAAAATCTGGTCTATCTATGAGACTGCTAATGAAAATATTCTAGGATTTATGATATAAACATATTTTTAATCATCTAGATAAATGTTCTCCATACTTCTAAAAGTTTGCCTTATTTAATTTTCTTCTATTCCTTACATTTATTTTTAGGTGCATTATTGGTGACTGTACCTTTCCCTGTCACCCTCCAAGGTTAGACAAATATTTCCAGGTTTTAACAGGCATAATGAGTAAATGACAACTAAGTATCAATATTTCTGTTTTGTATCTCTTGCTCTGTACATCTATAATGATATTTTACTGTGCAAATTCCCAAGTACATTATATAAACATAATTTTCAAACTGTCCACTAGGGGGAGGTCTTGTTCTTTCAGTAGATTTTTTTTTTCTTTTGCTTGAAATTTAGTTTTTTATTTTTTCCTCGAGGAAAGCCGAATGTTTCATTTCTCGTATTAAGAACTCTGTTCAACGTCATGGTTCTATCTTGGCTCTTTTGAGATTGACAGTGCAGAATTCACTCAAGGAGAAGAGACATCTGTTGATCTGTAACTGTGTTTAGTTTCCCTTTTCCTTTATTCTTCACGGACTACTCAAGCAACAGTATCACATAAATATTGTTTCTCACTGAAATGTCACAGCGCTGTAAAAACTAAATCAGGGGACCAGCTTCTGTCTCTTTCCAGAGATAACTTCACTGAAGGATCCCTCTGTATCATGTAACCGTTCTTCCTGTTAGGTCTTCATCTCTTCAGCACTGCCACAGACCTTTCCGCAACCAATACTTGGGTGATAAAGGTTTCTGATGTTTTCCAAGAATATTTTCAAGGAGATAAAGGTTAATTTTAACGGGTTCATTTGTATTTGAATTTCCTAATACTTCCAAGTAACTAGCATTTTTATAGCATCTGTGTGGTTCACATTTGCTTACCAAAATTGTATCACTTCAGCAAAAAATTCAGCAAAAAAATAAGATAAAATGGTGGAAGGTGGAAGCACTTTATCTGGTTAGAATTCATAGAGATTTATAGAATCTGCTTGGATAAGGATATCTAGGCTTGTCAAAGCACATTAATAGTTATTATATGGCACTCAGGAAATTTCAGTTTGTCAAAATGACAGTGGAACCACATTGGAATTTTGGCAGTTTCTTAAAAATGTTAAACATAAACATTCCACATCAGAAGCAATTTTAACCCTATTTATCTACCCAAGAGAAATCAAATTGTACACATATTCACAGAAAATTTGTGTGTAAATGTTCCTTAGCATATTATTCTGTTAGTAAAAAAATAGGAAAAATTTTTGGAAGTCTAGTAAGCGGTGAATAAACAAAAAGTAGTATATTTATAGAAAAGAATACCACTAAGCAATAAAGAGAAATGGAGCGCTAATGTATACTATAGCATGGATGAGCCACTTATGCTAAGTGGAGGAGGCTAGCCACAAAAGATCATATATTTATAATTCCATTTAAAGAAAAGTTCAGAAAAGGCAAACTTATGACAGAAAGTAGATCAATGCTAATCTGGGAGATGGATTGATAATAGGGATTGCCCATGAGCAGGCAGGAAGTTTATTTTAAGGGAAATGAATTTGTCTCAAAATTACATCGTGTTGGTTGCAATGTAATTTATTAGTAGTCACTGAATTATATTCTTAAAACTTTTTGCAGATAGCACTGTTTGAAATCTGAAGTTATTTAAAATAGTTCTGAATTTGCATCAAATGATTCATAAAAATTTCCAATAATCTTGAAGAGGGAGGAAATCAAACTCATTAAGTATTTCCATTTCCCAGGCCAGACCACCTTTTTGTCTTTAAAAAACAATAAATAATAGGAAGGAAGGAATTTAATGCCTTCTACTTTGAAAACAAAACACACAAAATGAACTGATAAATGCATCTAAATCAAAGCACTGAAATTCAGGATATTTGCCTATGATTTATGAAACATTCCTTCAACTCACACAGTCTACTTTAACTCTTGGAACCAGACCAGATCTGTGAATCATGGTCCTTTTCTTTAAGGAACATGGACACTGTTTTTGGGCATATGTTGAACAATTTATTATTATTATTGAGAGGTACTTTTTCCTAGCTAACATTTGATGGACTATGCCTTTACCTATCGTTCTCAGTGTGCCTTAGAGATCTTGCTTTGCTGTTATATCTGGCCAGAACAATGTAACAGTTGCTCTATTTTTTTCATTAGTGGTTCTGAATTTATGGCATAGCTTGGATCTAAAAGCCCTTAAAGTTATGGAAGAATATTCACAAGTATATTAATTAATTGCATTTATAGGAAAACATCTCTTATGTCTCTCCAAACCCTACTGGTAATCTCTACTATTTTAACAAAAGGCAAAAGACTTATAGGATATGAAGAGAAATCAGAGTATTTGGTATTATTTTAAGAGTGATTGGAAATGTGTGGCATTTGTTTTACCAAACACACAAAAAAACTCTTTAGATTTAAAAATAAATGATAGTGTGTTTGTTTAAATACTTATATTTTTTTTGGGTTTAGAGAATGAACATCTCTTCTATCTAGATATTCTTGAGAAATATTCCTGTGCACATTCACTAATCCTATTGGTGGTAAGACACATCCCACAGCTACTGCATTCTCTTGCTCAAACTTTCTAGTTTTCATTCACTTAATAACTTCTGAGTGTTTCCTTTGTGTCAGGCTCTGTGCTAGGTCTAGCCTTTGTGTTATCATTTCTGTCTTTAAAATTCACTTTAAGCCAGGGGACCAACTGTGCTCAGTGGCCTGAGCTGAAGGTCTGCACAGTGAACTCCACACAGCTGTGCAACCGTGCTACCTCACTGGGAACCTGGTAGGGGACTTGCCAGCATCCTGAGTCAGCTGGGGACCTTTGGGTTGTTCCCTTGGGACCTGGTTGGGTCATGCCCAGTGACCCTGAGTGGCAGGGGAACCTTCTGCACTGAGAGATGCTAGCCAAAGACCTACACAGTGAATTCCACTTAGGCTTGCAACCTCAGCACCTCACTTACAACCTGTTAGGGCCCCAGCCAGTGACCCCATGCAGCTGGGGAGCTTTGGCACACTATGTGGCATAAACTGAAGGGCTGCATATCATCTCCATCTAGCTGTTCAGCCTTTGTATGCCACTCAGAACCTGGTAGAGTCTCGCCCAGCAGCCTCAAGTGGCAGAGGGCTTCAGAGTACCACATGGGGTATGCTGAAGGTCTGCCCAGCATACTCCCCACAATTAAGGAGACTTCATGTGCCCCTGGGACCTGGTAAGGCCTGAATCACGACCTCCACTCTGCATTACCGACAGGAACTTCAATCCAGGAGGCAACTGAGAACTTGCATTCGGCTTCTCCTGGGGAGTACAGGAAAACAACAAAACAAAAGAGCAAAATGCAATTTGAACCCTGCAGCCCATCCCAAATGAGCTAGGGGACATGCACATAGAAGAAAATGTAAGCCATACACTTGAAACTTATAAAATGATAGAAACTGAAGTAAAGAAACAACTCTATGAAGCTGTAAAGGAAATCAGATGAGAAATAATCTCCCAGGTAAAAGAAGAAATGATAAGTGTAATAAAAGAAATGCTGAACATATCTGAAGAAAAGATAGTTAAAAAATTGAGGGGCACTGCAAAAAGATGGAAAACTTGAATGAACAATATAGGAATGCAATAGAATGTATGAAACAGATTCAAGGAGACATCCCAGAAATCAAAAATTCCATCAAAAGCTGGTAAAACCACCTCAATGAAAGTGAAGATAGACTTTCAGACCTCTAAGACAAGATTACAGCTAGTGAACAAGAAAGGTCTTCTAAAAATAACAAGGAATAAGGAAATAACAATTCAAAGTTGCAAGATGATGCAAACAAAAACAATATAAGGTTGATAGGTATAAATGAAAAATGTCAAAACACAAATGGTATCAAATGACTACTTACAGAAGTAGTAGCCAAATATTTGCAAACATGGGAAAGGAAACTGACATACAGATAAGTGAAGCATATAGAACATCAATTAGCTATAACCAAAAAAATATCTATACTCAGTCCTATAATACTCAACATCACAGAAATTCAACACAAAAACAATATTAAAAGCTGTTAGAGAGAAGAGACAGATCACCTATAAAGGAAAGCCTATCAGAATCCTAGCAGACTTCTCAACACAAACAATGGAGTCAAGAGGAGCATGAAGTGAAGTATTTCAAATCCTAAAGGAAAATGATTTCCAACCCAGATTGATGTACTCTGCAAATCTGTCCTTCAAAACTGATAGATAAATAAATTACCTGGACAAAGAACAGCTGAAGAACTTCACAACCAAAAACCAACTCTGCAAAGTACTGAAAGGTATTCTAGATAGACAAAAAATAACTATGACTTCAAGCACACCAACGAGAAAAAACTACTCAGCAAAGCAAACAATTAAATAGGGGGAAATATAAGGGACCAACAGCAGAAAGATAACATGACAAAAATAAGTCAATATATATCAGTTATAGCCATTAATGTAAATGACCTCAATTTACCAATTAAAAGAAATAGACTAGAAGAATGGGTAAGAAACAATATCCAAACATGTGATGTGTACAAGAAACCCATCTAACCCAAAAGGAAATTCATAGACTGAAAGTCAAAGGATGGAAAATAATATTTCATGCAATAGATACCCCAAAACAGCAGGGATAGCTATTCTGTTTGCAGACAATGTGAACTTCAAACCAAGAATGATCAAAAGAGATAAAGAAGGTTACTGCATACTAGTTAGGGGAAAACCTCAAGAGGAAGAGATAACAATCTTAAATATATATGCACCAAATACAGGAGCACACAGGTATATAAAACAAATATTAATAGAAATGAAAACTCAAAAAAGCAGTAAAACAATTATAATGGGAGACCCTAACACCACATTGATACAAAGAGATAGACAAACTAGACAGAAAATCAGCAAAGAAATAACAGAACTGAATCAAACATGTGAATGAATGGACTTAGTAGACATGTACAGAGTGTTCCACCCAACAAAATCAAAATATGCATTATTCTTAGCTGCACATGGAACATTCTCTAAAATAGACCATATACTAGGCCATAGAACATGCTTAAGTAAATGCAAAAAAATTGAAATGATCCCATTCATATTATCTGATCATAATGCCATGAAACTAGGAAGTAATGACAAAAGAAACTGCAAAAACCCCAGAAACACATGGAAATTAAATAATATACTCCTGAACATTCAGTGGGTCACAGAGGAAATTAAATAAGAAATTAAACAATATTTACAAACAAACAAAAATACAAACAAACCTTACCGGAACCTGTGTGATGCAGTGAAAGCAGTCCTCAGAGGGAAATTCATTGCAGGAAAATTCCTACATCAGGAAAACAGAACAAACATAAATACACAACTTGTTGCTATACCTCAAACATCTAGAAAAAGAAGAGCAAGTCAAGCCCAAAGCACAAAGAAGAGAGGAAATTACAATGGTCAGAGCAGAAATCAACACAATAGAGATGAGGAAACCAGTACAAAGAATTAATGAATCAAAGAGTTGGTTCTTTGAAAGAATAAATAAAATTGATAAGTCCCTGGCCAACCTTATTAAAAGAAAGGAAAGAAAAAGTCAAATTCAAGCAATAAGGAATGAAAAGGGTTGAAATCACTACAGACCCTGTGGAAAATACAGAAGGTCATCAATACCTAGGTCAAAACCTTTACTCTCATATGTTGAATAACACAGAAGAAATGAACACATTTTTATACACGTATGAATTACCAAAGATGGATCAAGAAGGTGGGAAGCTGCTGAATAACCCAATTTCAGTTAATGAAATTGAAAATGTAATTAAAGCCTTACCAACAAAGAAAAAAGCCCAGGTCCTGATGGATTCACTGTTGAATTCTACAAGAAATTCAGACTTAATTCCAACACTCCTCAAACTCTTCAATGAAATTGAAAGGGAAGCAATTCTCCCTCATTCCTAATACCAAAAACAGAGAAAGACCCAGCCAGTCTCCCTAATGAACATAGATGCAAAAATCCTCAACAAAATACTAGCAAACAGAATACAACAAATCAGGACTGGAGATTTAGCTCAGTGGTGTAAGTGCCTACCTGGCAAGCACAAGGTCATGAGTTTGATTCCCGGTTTAAAAAAAAAAAAGACAGCAAATCATCAAGAAGATCATACACCATAACCAAGCGGGATGCATCCCAGGAATGCAGGGATGATTCAACATACACAAATCAATGAATTTCCACCATATCAATAGAGCCAAAGATAAGAATCACATGATATATGCAGAAAAGCTTTTGATAAAGTCCAACACTTATTCATGATAAGAACCCTACAGAAAATCAGAATAGATGGTTTTTACCTCAGTCTGGTAAAAGCCATCTATCATAAACCAACAGCCAGTATCATATTAAATGGTCAAAAACTGAAAGCTTTTACTCTATAATCAGGAACTAGACAGGGATGTCCATTATCACCACTCCTCTTCAATATATTCCTGGAAATATTAGCCAGAGCAATTAGACAAGAGAGAGAAATGAAAGGAATAAGGATGAGAAAAGAAGTTCATTATCATTATTTGCAGATGACATGATACTCTACATAGAAGACCCAAAAACTCCATTGAAAGACTTCTAGGTATAATAACCAAATTCAGTAATGTAGCTGGATAGAAACTCAATACTCAAAAAATCAGTGTTTTGCTGGGGATTTAGCTCAATGGTGTAAGTGCCTACCTGGCAAGCGTGAGGTCATGAGTTCAATCGCTGGTACAAAAAAAAAATCAATGATTTTGTAACTTGAACAACTACTTCTAAGATAACAATATGTAATTTAACAACCAGTGATTTCTTACTGCTATTTTTTTGACTAGACATATCTTACTGTTTTTTTTGAAATTCTGTATTATTTTTACTCATTTTTGTTTTGCTTTTTTTCTCTAAATAAAATTAAAAAATTGATAGCATTCCTGTATACAAACAACAAACTTACTGAGAGAAATAAGAGAAGCCACATCCTTCACAATAGCATCCAAAAAAATGAAATACTTAAGAAGAAATCTGACAAAAGAAGTAAAAAATCTATTCAGTGAAAATTACAATATTCTGAAAAGAGAAATTAAAGAAGATCTCAGAAAATGGAACGACATTCCTTATTCATGGATAAGAAGAATAAATATTTTGAAAATGTCCATTCTCCCAAAATTTTTACACAAATTTAATGCAATGTCAATCAAAATACTGCTAGCATATCTCACAGATCTAGAGAAATTATTCCTAAAATTAATCGGGAATCAGAAGAGACCTAAAATAGCAAAGGCAATTCTAAGCAACAAAGGCAAGGCAGGAGGCATCACAATCCCTGACTTGAAGTTATGCTACAAAGCTACTATAATAAAATCAACATGGTACCAGAATAAAAATAGATCTGAAGATCAATAGAATAGATTAGAAGATACAACTACAACTACAAACACACTCAGCCACTGTATCTTTGACAAAGGGGCCAAACATGTTTACTGGAAGAAAGATAATCTCTTTAATAATTGGTGCTGGAAAAACTGACTTTTGATATGCCAAAAACTAAAACTAGACCTATGCCTATCACAGTACACTAAAGTTTAAGTGGATCAAAGATCTAAATATTAAGACAGAAACACTAAATCTTCTGGAAGACAAAGTAGATAGAAATCTTGAAGACAGGACTCAGCAGAGAATTCATCAACAAAATCAAATGGCAGGAGAAATACTTCCCAGAAGCAATAACTAGGATCACATCTTATTAAAAAGTTTTTGCATGTCAAAAGAAATCTCCACAAAGTGAAAAGAAAGCCCACAAATTGGGAAACAAGCTTAATCAACTGTCCCTCAGACAAAAGCCTTCTATCTAGAACATATAAAGAATTAAAAAAAATCAGGCCTCTGAAATTCAAAGACCCAACCCAAAAATGGGAATCTGAAATGAATAAACATTTCTCAGCTGAAGAAATAAAAATGGCAAATAAATGCACAAAAAAATTCAGCATCATTGGTCATTAGAGAAATGCAAATTAAAGTAACACTGAGATTCCATCTCACTCCTGAAAGAATGGCCAGGGTCAAGAAAACCACCAATAACAAATGCTTTAGTAGCTATGTGGATAAAGGAACTCTTCTTCCCTTTGGTGGGAGTGTAGACTGGTGCAACCACTGTGGAGGTCAGTCTGGAGGTTCCTCAAAAAGCTGGGATTGGAAGTCCCATTTGACCCAGCTGTTCCACTTCTGAGCATATTCCCAGAAGTATTTAAAACATATCACAGTGATATATGTGCACCCATGTTTATAGCAGCACAATTTGTAATAGCTAAATCTTGGGAACAACCCAAATGCCAATAAACTGAGGAACTGATAAAAAAGATGTGGTGCTTTTATACAATGGAGTACTACTCAGCCAAAAAGAATGATCACATTGAGGGTTTTATAGGTAAATGGATGTGACTTGAGACCATAATCATAAGTGAAATAAATCAAACTTGTATGTCTAAATACCATATTGTCTCCCTAGTGTAAGAACCTGAAAGTATAAATAAGATACAAAATCTTTAATAAATATTGTGAAAGGGTAAAAAACTGATCAAACAGTAAAAAATAACACGGGGAAAAGGAGAAAAGAAGGAAAGGAAAAGAAAAAAAATATAAATCTGTATATACATATTTAAGATAGCTAAAATGAGTGTGTTACTAATTCAATTAGTTCTTGGAACAAAACAATTAACATTCATAGAATTAGATAAATTTTGCATGTTTATATCTGGTAATCTGAATAACTCTTTTGAAGATACCTATGCAAAATAACCTTATTTATGTGCCTACCACTTTGTTTTGAAAGCTTGTATTGACATTGTTTTGGGCTCTTTGCTATTGTTATTTATTTGTCTCTTGTTTCTTGTTTTTCTGTTAATTTTTTTGTTTTGTTTTTCCTTTTAATACAGAAAGGATAGATGCACATATACAGGCTTTTTTTTTTACATTTATAGGCTTTTACATGCCTAGAACTTCTAAAGAGTTTACAAGAATTGATTTTATTACATGTGATGGTATGAATAGCTACTTTGAAGAGAATGAGACATTATGGTAGCCACTGTAGATTTTCCTATTGTCTGGTTTTGAGGACCTGTAATGCTTTCAGTCTTTTGTTTTGATCGGTTTTACACTATTTTGTCTAGTTCGAATTCATTGTGTGGGAAGATATGGACAACTATTTCAAAGAAAAAAAGAGACATTATGGTAGTCACTGTTGATTTCCTGTTGTCTTGTTTTGAAATCCTGTGTTGCTTGTATTGTTTTGTTCTGATCTGCTTTGTTCTGTTTTGTTTTATTCTCTTTAAAATAAAAAAAGAAAATTCACTTTAAAAAATTACCTTTAGAAGGAATTGACAGATGATGAGTTGATGTATAGAAAACTTCTGTTTACCTTTAAAGCAATAAAATAGTTTCTGAGAATGTTTAGAAAGTGTGCTATATATTAATACAGTAGAATGTATGTATAACTTATGAATCACAAAATCCATATATATTAAGGGTGAGTACATATATCATTTGCTGTAGAGATTTCAATAAAAAAATGTTTTCAGACCACTGGTTTAGTACAGTAGTTGATACTAAAAGGTGGTTGGGGTGAAAATTTAGATCCTTTATCTTTATTCCTTCTGAATGCATATAAAGAGTAAAAACTGTAAAAATATTATGCTCATTATTTAAATGGAACTTCAACATAAATTCCTTGTCAACCTTACACATAAATCAACTTCTCTGCTCATATATCTTATATTACATGATGTTTCTTTATATGTGTAATTTCTTGCCTTGTAATGACCTCATGTTTATTAGAGATTAAAAAGAAACACTAACCAATAAGAGTGCCACATGGATAAGAAGAAATGAGAGGGAAACCGGCAGCATAGGAGGTGCATTCTTGGGGGAGGGAGAAACTTTCCTACGGAGGTAACATCTAACCTGAGCTGAGAAGACTATTTAGACATTTGGTAGTGAAAAAATAGTAGGAGCCTTTTGGGAAGACATTAAAAACATAATAACATTTAGGGACAAAAAAGAACACAGAAATTTGGGGAAATTAAAGATGTGGTAGAAGTGTGGTGTGTAAGGATAAAGGAAATGAGAGACGGGGCATGAGAATAAGGCACAGCCAGACTGTGAAGAGCCTTCCCAAGAAGTTTAGCTTTTTTTCTTAACACAATCACGAACCATGGACACATTCGAAGCTGGGACATGATCCCATTAGGGAAGTGCTTCAGAAGATATTTCTCTAACTATAGGATGATAGTGTGACCATATGTCCTAGCTCTCCTGAGTAATACAATTTGTGATTATTGCCTTGCTATGGATGTTAATGGTGCCCTTTTTTCCATCATAAAATGTAGTTTAGGTGATAAATGATATAGTTTGTCCAATAATTGACTGAAGGGTACCATGAAACATGCATACCAGGGTTGCAATTGGTTGCAGTACCCCTGAGCAGAAATGATAGTGGGTGTTGGTTAGTGACAGTGAGGATAAGGAAGGGTGACATATTTAAGAGCTAGAATATGTGTGAGACGATGGTTCATTGGATGAAGAAATCAGGGAAGTGGTGAGGACTATACCACTGAGGGTATTAGGGTACAGCACCCTGGAAGATGGACAGGCATTTGAATTAGAGGATGATAACTGAATTTTGGAACTGTGAAATTTAAGGTGCCTATAAGATGTCTGGAAGATGTGGAATACATTTTTGCATATGATTCTGAATCTTTGTATGGAATTCTGAACTAAAGATAGAGATTTCAGAGTTATTTGCATAAATATAGTCACTGAAACTATATGAATGAAGGAGGCAGCCTGGACTGAATATATAAAATGAGAACAGAAGCAAATTGGAACAAAGCCTGAGGAACTCCAACACAGAAGAATGGATCACAGAAAAACTCACGAGAGGGGCGGAGAATCAGAAAATGAGAGAGCAATGACTTGGTGTGCAGTGAAAGGGAATAGTTTGCCTGATTGAAGATGTCAACACTTTTAGATATGGTGGAGAATAAAATAAAAACTGAAAGTAATTACTGGGTTTAACAACAAGGTCATCTTGACAAGGGAATTTTAGTGAAGATATGGGGACAGATAGAGGACTTGAGCAAGTAGATTAAGAAACAGCAAAATACCAAGAAACTCTAGAAATCTTTGTGAATTGAAAAGAGATAGCAGTTGTTCATAGTGGACAAATTAATTCCTTTACTTTATTAATTAGTATGTTTCATTTCTTAGATAACATAACAAATGACTTACTGAAAGTCACTTGTCCTTCAAAGTACCTCTAAGGAGGTTAAAAGTAAAAATGCCAAAAAGAAGACTGGCGAGAGAGATCTGTTAAAGCTGCGGGGAGGAAGTTTTAAGGTTTAAAGATCACTAAATAGTTAGTGGCCTTTTCCTATAGGGAAAGCTAGAACTTGCTGTGAGTTTTGATTTTCCTTTTTTTTTTTTTTTTGCTTGAATGCAATTAATTATCTGGTGTCATTTAACATGCATTATACATTATAAATTATGTTTACCTCCTAGTTTTAGTTTTATGTTTACCACCTACTTTTAGTTAGTATTTTCACCTGGCTTTTTATAATTACTAGTTAATGGCCTAAGTGTTAACCAATCCAAAGTCAGATGAATGAGACATAAACTAGTGGGGTGCAGTCAGGGAGTGAAAATAAGAGCTCATCGCTATTCTCAAGTAGTTCTGGTTCTTCACTAAGCCTCAATTTCCCTATCTGCAAAATGTGGATGTGAATAGTAACTTCACATTGTCACAAAGATTAAACTATATAAAGTACATATATATCAATATTGTATAGATATATATGTATCTGGCCCATAGTAAAACCCAAATAAAAACTTTTAACCAGGTAAATTGTTGTTTTGCTTTTTTTTAAAAAAATCATTTCAAAAGGATTTTGTTTGGCTAGAGAAGAGTTCCGAGTTCCAAACTAAAGTCAATGGCAGAATTGTGAAGAATAAAGCTGATATATGGTTATCTGCAATATTTGTTTACCTGCTGAATGGAAAAAAAAAACAGACATAATCTTCTTAGTGTCAGTCAAACCTCTGCTTCTGCATTGCATTAGTAGAAACTTAGTTGTGCTTTCCTACTTTATGTTGCTAATTTATGATTGTGGTATCCTTATTTCCTGCAGAGGAATTAAGCCTTTTGGGGTGTCACTTAAATATAAAGTTTAGCTGAATCTAAGAACTTTAAGTCACTCAATGTAAGAGTTATTAATCATGTGATGATGTTCCAGCATCCTTGGGTAGAGCTGTCAGGCTGTAGATATATCTCCACAATTAACTGTGCTGTGACGTCATTTTATTGCCTTTGAAGACCAAAAGATACAGATGTTTTTGACTTACATGTGGTTACGTTCCAATAAATCCACTCTGAGTTGAAAATACTGTAAGTCAATTATGTATTTAATGTATTTAATACTGAGCATCATATCATAGCCTACAATAGAGAGCATTGTGTAACATTGGGTTTTTACTCTCGTGACCACATGGGTTCTTGAGAACTGAAGCTGACTGCTCAGCGCCATGGAGTATCATACTGCATTTTCACAGCCTGGGAAAAGACCAAAATTGAAAATTTAAAATACAGTTTCTATTGAATGTACATCATTTTTGCACCATCAGAAAATAAAAACAAAGCAAACAAAACAGCAACAATAAAAAACCCTGAAAACCACCACCTGCAATTTTAGTACTTGTGAGTCTGAGGCAGGAGGATTGGTGTGAGTTTGAGGCCAGACTGGGCTACATAGTGAATTCAAAACCAACCTGAGTTACATACCACAACCCTGTCTCAGGAGAAAAAAAATTGTGAGATGAACCATTATTAAATTGAAGATGATCTTTATTAGATATACTGAAGTATGCAATATTTTTTAAAGACTGAATTTAGTAACCAAGAGCATTAAATGAAAGAAGGCACAAACACTCAGAACAGAAAGAAGATGTAGTTTTCTTAGTTGCCAAAGACAAAACCGAGAAAAAGTAAAAGTGCAAATAATATATTCTCAGGGTGCAGAAGATTTACAAGTTTCTGGACTTGTTAGAATTTACCTAGTAACTATGGAAGGATTTAATAAGCATGCAATGCATGTGCTATAAGTAGTCACTGGCCTGATTCTAGTATCTTTCATTAACTTGTTAATGACTAAAACTTAGACAGCTGAGAAGGTAGAACACTGCCATAAGAGAGGGGAAAACTGAATCAATGTGACCAAAGTGATGGGTGATAGACTCAACATAATTAGTGTAGAAAAAGGGGCAATATGAGGTTGAGAAAGTTCCTAGAAATAAAGGGAGGACTGGATTTAGGAATTCAAAGACCTGGGATAGTGGGAATTTAATGTATCACAGTTAGACCAGTTGAAGATGATGATAGGACCTCAGATTCTGGGGGCAAACTGTCCTATTCTTGCTGCTTCAAAAGACAACAAAGACTGGAGATGAGTTAGTCTTAAAATGTTTGAAAAATGTAATAGCTTGCTATCTTTCCCTTTGCTTATTATATTGTGGAGACACTAATCTGTTCTTTTACGTATATTTTCCTCCTCATTTAACTGTTTATGATGTTCTTTGGGATCATTTAGATTCAGAACATACTGTATCAGAGCTGATATGTCATGATTGTATTTTCTAATTTATCTTTTTTCACTGTTTTGAAAACAGTTTTCAGGATTACCTAACAAGGGGTAGCTTAGAAAATCATGTATTTAAAAGAGTCATTAAATGCTCAATTGCATAATGGTTTTTAGAATTTTTCGTGCCAGAATTTCTGAGCTGGAGACAGACAAACGATCAGAGAATCATTAGCACTGATCTCCCTCCTGTTAAATGTGATCTGGAGGCCCCAGTGCTGAATGCTCCTTTTGTTCAGCTTGAGTCATCCTGAACCTCTCCCTGAGGTTTCAGTGGATTGACTTCCTCTCTTACTTACAGTTCCACTGATGAATGCTTTTCCCCATTTGGTGTTTGCCTTTGGGAAGATAGCTGCTAGCAAGGAACACTCATTAACTCAGCTATATAGGTGGGGGACGCTTCTGAAAAAGGCAAACTTTTCCTACTGATGTAAAGTCTGTTTTGGAACTATTAGACCTTGAGAGGAGAAAGCGTCTTTTTTCTTTTTTTTCCTTCTGCATATTCAGTGCCATGTAGAGTCTGTTACAAACACAGCCACTGACTTTTAAACATATTACTTTTAAAAGCCCAGGTCATAGGCATAACACTAAATGACTGCCCCCTATGCCCAGCAGCTGTTTCTGAACATCCTCTGGAGTGCATAGACATCTCTGGGACAGCAAGTCGGAGAGAGGGAACTTGATTTGTTGTTGGTTTTCTCTTCTTGACTGGAAGGGAAGGAAGGTGGGGGCAGGAAGGAGGAGATGCACGAAGGTAGCTTCCATGGAGGTGAGCGGATGAGATAATGAAGCAAGTTAATTTGGGCTCTACTGATTTATCTGTTCCTGGCATTTTTCCCTCTACAAACACAGGAAGCCACCTTCTCCGTGAGGTTTCGAATGAAACAATTTATTTGACATAATAATAATAACAAAAAAGATAGATTCCCATGCTGCTTGCATTTACATTAGAGTTAGGTCTGCAGTGTAGGCTGGCTAATTGATTAGTTACACTGAAATAAATATATTTCAAACATCTCTGAGAAAGCTGGTTTAATTCACGTGTGTCTGTATCTCTGTACTGAGAGGTCTGCATGGTTTTACTCCTTTTTATATGATGTGACCAGGATAAGGTTTGCGAAGGTTCATACATGTACTGTATATGCAAAAGAGAAAGGCACTTTAAAAAACAAAAATGAAATATGATATTAAAGTTTTATAAAATTATGACAGTGTTCCTCCTGAAATGTTTTATACTTTCAACTTTAAAAACTGATTTATACTTTAAACTATAAAATGGATACAGATTGAGTCTTCATAATATTCAGATTGTACCATGCATTGAGATTGTATTTTTGAATACTGAGTTTATTTTAAAAACAAATTTGTATTAAAGCATAAATCTTTTGTATTTAAACTTCTACAGTGATCTTTGTTTTTCCCATGACTTGCGCTACTCTTCGAAAATTCTAGTATTAGACAACTCTTTGTAATGATTATAGAATTACAGAAATATTTTTAAAAATACCCTTTCTCTACCCATGGGTAGTCCTCAGAGAATTCACTATAATATCTAAAACCCTAAAATCCTATGGGTACAACATCACGATTTTTAAAATATTTCATTACACTGTCAAGTAAACTTCTATAACGAGAAACTTTCACTACCAAAACTAAATTTCTCCCCTTAAATTTGAAGCCTGTACATGAGAACCCAGAACCATGCCCTGTCTACCCACCTGTACAAAGCTATCACTTTCTTTTTCTTCTGGAACAATGGAATTGAAAAAAAAGCTGGTTTCACGCAAGGGGCCAAGATTTCACCTTGACAAACTCATGAGATTGCTGTATTTGCTGGAATAGTCCCATGACCAATCTTTAGGCCATCTTTTTGACAATTTTTACCACCTTTGACTTGAGGGAGAGATATGTACAATGGCTCCAAGAGCAACTAGTTCTTGTAAAAAATTGCTATGGGAAAATAATTCCACTTATCTGACTCTAGGGTACAAGCAATAACTTTCTAGGTGATTAAAATTCCAAAGGGCACAAATACCCACTTAGTTATAATGGGACTGAAGATGAAAATGCTCAGGATATTTGGTTAATTCCTTATAATCTACCTTAGACTTGTCACAACTAATGTCTAATAACCAGACAATGTCCATTATTAGCCTAAAGCCTTTTCTAAATTTCCATTTTCAATGCAAATCTAATTATCACAGCATATTAAAACTATGAGAAGAACAAACAGGAGGATTAAATTGTTGAGCATTAATCCTGACTTTTATTTATGTAGACAATGCACTGCTGGAGATCAAAAACTATGTAATAGTCATTTTAAACTTTTTAGAGAACTGTTCTAGAAGAGACCAAACATAGTTTTCATGACATGAGAAGAAACATAGAAACAGAAGGAAAACATTAATTATTGAAGAAAGACCAGTAAATCTAGTCACAAGTATTGAACAAAATGCTGAGGTATGGGAGTGATGAGGAAGTATATAGAACTGAAAAAGAAAAGTTATTGCTCATATTAGAGAGCTAACCACTTGAAAAGCAGCAGAATCTGTACAAATAACTTTTTAAGTGACACCAACAAGAAGACATAGCCAAATTTTCATTAAAAATGTTCCAAGTCTTTCCTTGAATTTATCATGGCTAGTTTTATTGCTTTAAGATTTAGGATTCATGCCATATTGATTAAAATGAGAGCAAAGCTTTTGGAAATTTCCAGCAAATTGTCTGGAAGGGAAAAAAAAGAAGCAATAAACAAAAATGACAAATTAGCAAGTCAAGGTTATCATAAGGTGTTCCTGTTATTTTAAAATTAAGTCTTGTTGGGGATTTAGTACAGTGGCATAAATGCCTGCCAGGCAAACTCAAGGTCATGAGTTCGATCCCCAGTACAAAAAAAAAAAATTAATTCTGGCTTATTTCTTTTGTTAGGTTGTCTTAAAAACAAACAATTTAGTTTACTTCACAACTAAAGAAGAAAAGATAAAAAAGAATGAAATATGAATGTATATTTCATTTTGTTATTTGAAATATTCATTTTAATGTTCACATTTTTAGTGAAATGCAAAGCAATTAAAGCATAAGAGCAGTAAAGAGACATGTGTAGCGTGTTAGAGTCTTATTTCATTGCTACTTTGAGGCACAGTTTCCTCATCAGCATACCCTATTAATTTTCATAAAGAACTATATAAGCAAAGTTCTGAATAAGTTTCCTGCTGCTTAATGTCATCTGGGTTGACAAGGAATGACTGTGGTACAAAGAGCAGATGCTCATGTGATTACTTGCTGAGGACTTGATTAGCAGATGCCCTATGGTGTATCTTGCTACGAATGGAGAGAAAGTGAGCCTCGAAGAGTCATTTTCTTGTTCAGTTTAAGAAACATGCCTGGTACCTCCTTATTTCCTTATTTTTGACTCTTGTGGTCTTACCTCTCTATTGGTAAGGAAGAAAATGTAAAGATGGATACAAAGTATGAAGAATACATCTTTCTTAATATATTAAAGAAGGGCTAGCACAGGTCATCCAAATTATGATTCTTTGTTTTTTCTTGGATTGTACCATGATCTTGTGCCCCCCGATTTATCTTATTTATAGCATTGTTGATAATGACAAAACCAGTTATATCGCTTGAGGAATTTTCACCCAGTAAATAAGCAGTCAGTCTATATTACAGGGGAGGAGAAAGAGGGAAAGAAAAGCAGACAGACACACGCCCATACAAATTAACAAATGATTGCACTACCCAAATAAAGTATGAGAGACAGAGGGAGGGAGAAAGAGAGACAGAGAGAGAGAGATCTCAATAAAAGATAATCCAGCTATTCCTTCCAAAGAGCTTGTTGGCTGATTGATACGTTTATTGTTTCCAATCTATCAGATGTCAGCCTTCTATTGACAAGTTATTAAGGACTGGAATGAAGGACTTTTCACTCATGAAGCTGATATTATATTGAGATGGGGGAAACAGTAAACAAATAAATGCCCGGCTGAATAAAATAATTTATTATTCTGGGAAGGATGATGAATAAAATGATGATGCTATGATAGCAAATTGAGAAGGTTTGAGTTAAATCAAAATGAATCTAAAGGAAGGCTTTACCATTCGAAGAATACTTATTGTGTGTCTGCAGAGTGCTGGGCATTGACACCCATTGATCACTGCTTTTTTTTTAACCAGTGGCCCTTCTCCTGGCTTCCTGGTGACTCCTTGAGGTGTTGTCTTCCTTATTACACACCAACAGGCTAAAACATGCCTCCTTTTCCATGTTGGTGGGTCAGATGACATCGCACAAGTCTATACAAAATAAATTCTTTAATAGAATCTATTAAAAAAATAAATTCTACACACTTATATGCCAGACATACACCAGTGAATAGCAAATACACATGCACACACATACAAAGACACAGACAAAACTCCTGAGGAGTTTACATATATGCAAAGATGTATTCATAGATATGTTATCATTATTACCCCTTTGTTACAAAAAAAGATAATCTATGGCTAGAACTTCTGTAGTGAAGCAATTTTTCTTTGTGTTCTATTAAACCAAGATTTCAAATACTTAAGTAGAAAATACTGTATTGGATTTGTTTATAGAAATTGTTCGCTCATCATTTTTACACTTTGCATAATTGCTCTTCATCAGGCTTGGTCACTAAGTGAGGTAAGGTCTCTGTTTCAACTTGATCATTCAATGTTCTGTGCCCCTGGCCTTCTAGCGTACTTCAAGATTTTTATTTCACTAGATCTTAGGCAAAAGGCTGAGGAGCAATCAAGATTTTATCTGATGAAAATGTCTATTTTTGAAGTTATTTATTAGACTATAAGAAGGCATCAAGCTATAACTTCTACATGCCTTATGGTTCAATCTACTACCTCAAAAGAGCTAGGTGAGTCTATTCATCTTTTCTACTCTTTAATGTATTTCAGCAGACTAAGGAATATTGGTGGAAGATGCAGAAACATACATCTTATGAGAAAGTGGGTCGGCTTACCATCTCCTACTTTGAGATGGGCATGCTGCCAAAAACATTCACAGCAATAAAATTATTCTTTAACCTACAATGATTAATGAGAAAACAGTGCCTCTTTACTTCAGCTAAATTCTACAGATGACAGAATGAGTAGGAGAGAAGAAATGAAGGTTGCTCACAGTTTTTTTTCATGACTCCTGTAGAGGTCAGAATAACAAGAAATTGAAGGAACATAGAATACAAAATTTCCAAAAGGTGAGGGGGGAACCTTTTACCACTACCAACCTCTAAACTGCTCACAGGTAATTTAACTGCTCTCAAAATGCGTAGCAAATGACATTGAGGGAGGAAATGGAATCTATTTATAAATTTATTGTGTAATCTGTGTTCACAGTTTTTGCAGTGAAATTACTACAGGAATATAAAATTAATGCTGGTCTGTATGATTACCTTGCAAAGTTATTTGCTTACTTAATGGTAAGAGAATATATAATTTCAAATTAGAAAAATTAAACAAGGATAAATTTTTTTTAAAGAAGTGCTTAGTACAATAGTTAAAGCAGAAACAAGAAAAAGAAAAGCAAAAGACCAAATTCCCTTGTTCTCCTCCCATTAAAACAAAGTAAAAATTTTATGATTTTCTCTATAATTTGTATTTTTGTAAAGGAGTGACATTCATAGTTATAGCTTAGACAGAACACTTTGAGATTGGAAGAAGAGATCTTTTTTGATATCACAGTATGAGCAGGCACTTTCAGATGCTGGAAGCGAGCTGCATAACCCGTAGATAAGAGCAAATGGGTTCCAGACAAAAAAGAGAATCAGTGGATAAGGACCAACTGTCAGCGACCTAACATAGGAAAGGATAAACTGGAAAATGATTCCTGTGGAGATATTCTGGTAACTTTTTTGTAGTGTTTGTAGCTGGAAATGTCATTTTCATTTTCTGTGTTAAAGATAGGTCCCTATGTGTTATTTTCTGCTTAGCTTATCTAGAATAATCAGGTAGGTGCATGTGAGAGGTTTTTTCCTTTTTTTTTTTTTGCCATGTAATCTACTTTTGCTCATCAAGAGATTGTTCAAGCAGACAAGGAGCCTCTGACAGGCAGATGTGTAATTGTAAAACATTATGTTTCAGCCTCCACAGCATTGAATTTGCTGATACTTCTACTATTGCAATAACCACTATATTGAAAGGGTGTGGATCATGCCCAAGGACAGAGTTGTTGCTGAACAAGTTGGAAATTAATCAATCTGAGGTTCTGCAAAACTTAATTCAGAAACTGCTGGCTTTAAGTTTGAATTTTGATTTTTTTTTCTCTGAGGGCACTGAGGGAGTCTTTCAAACTCAAGGACAATAATTAGCCTTGCCTGTCAAAGAGGCAAACATCTACTTCATTAGTAGACCCAAGAGGGGAAGCTCTCGAACTTTCTTTACCACCCAGCTGGATAGAGGAAAGATTTGGTAGAGAAACACCTGGGCTGTTAAGGGACTGGGGAGCATTTGGGAAATTTCCTCTAAAGGACTTAAACAGTGCTTTTTAGAAAGATTTCTATTATCCCAGGGTCAAAGGGAACTGTAAAATAAGTGGAAAGAATCAATTTTGAGCAATCCGAATATTATTTCTCCTGCTGACAGTGCTAGGAAATTACTATGTTATGTGTGAATTGATAAATGCTTTTTCTATTTCTCCCATTAAAATTACATATAAAATAAAAACTGTGTATTCATATGTAATTTAAGGGTATTGGGTCCAGATTAAGTTGCTGTTAATATCTGACTATTCAAAGCATGCTACTAGGTCAAAATCATTTCTAGAAGAACATAGCAATAAGTTAAGGCAAATGGTAATTTCCATATTTTTCTGTTTTCTCCATTTTCTAGTTTATTAGTATCATGGGGTTATGACTAGCCAGTATCATCCTCATATCAAGAACCAGTAACTGGCTGTTTTAGGAAGATAGAAAAAACTATCTTAATCTTATAAAGACACCCATGTTTTTCCATACCAATTTATACAGTGTCAAAATGCTCACATTTAAATTTGTAATGTGTGTATATTCCTATGAAAGGCTTTAATTATGTACCAGATGTGCTTTATATAGGTATTTACAGTATGCTATCATTATCCAGGAATTAATGGTTTATTGCATTAGGTATGAAAGGGGCATTTATGTAGGAATCATGGCAAAATTCTAATAGCAAGCATGAGAGTGGTTAACAATTTGGGCTTCTAGTCCTCATCTTTACTTTGCTCAGTCTCCCTGATGCCTATAAAAAAACGCTGTTAGTGTGCTGGATGCTCAGAATAGTTGCCCAGAGCTGACTGTGTCCATCTCTTCTCAACTCTATGTTCAGTGACACCATGTTGGAATAGATGGAAATTGGCCATATTGAGAATATTTACACCAACGAATTGTCAAATTCTGCAATTTAAATCTGTTTAACTTTGAGAGCTGGTTGTTAAACATTTACTAAAACATCACTAGATAGGGGTAGTGACCGGCTCAATGCTAATTAGAATGGTACAAATAGAGGAGTCTGGAAATCAGGAAACTTTGTTTCATTTTTAATCCTGTATCCTTATTTCCACTAACAATTGTTTGTATGCCAACCAGGGACAAATAGTGTGTAAGTCAAAATGTGCCACACTTATCTGTATGGTCTTTATGGCAAGCTTTGGATAATTATTTATAAGCCTGCTACTTAAATAGAGCCCAAAGTTTGAAGAGTTGAAAGGGGTTCACAACTGAATTTGGAACATTTCAAAGCTGCAACTAACCTTTGTCAGTGACCTAACTTATTTAAGATTGTTTAGTAATTACAGCAGTTTCCAGATCTTGTCACATTCACGAGGAACATCCAGATGAGTAACTTAAGCATAGTTATATTTTTAGAGCCATACAAAGTAAACTCTTAGGAATTTATGAGAGTTATGTGAGGATTGACAACGCATAGAAGCAAACATGCAATCTTTGCAAAACTGAAAGTTAGCTGAAGTTCCTTATGAATGCTGAGCTAAGTGATCCTTTTTGAGTACTAGGGGTACTTTACTCTTCCCTAGAATTTTAGTCTTAGTTACAAGTTCATGTGGCTTCAGCATTGTACATTATCTTCTTTTCATGGACTGCAATCTCCTTCTGATTCAGAACATGAGAAGTGGAGAATGCTGTGAAAATTGAGACTCTAGGAAATTAATGTACAGATTGTGAATATCTATGAATTTATTCACATCCCCTCTTCTATTTCCTCCTTGTCAATTTCTACAAATGTTTTACTAAGTTAAAAAGGCTGGTCAATTTGAATTTGTGAAATATGTAAAATAGTGTCAGACTAAAGAGTTGCATTCTAATAACATTACTTTTAGAGTTTTTTTGAAAAGTGAAGTGAAATTGCACTCAGGATGTCTAATAAGAATTGTTGCAGCAATACATTTATTAAAGGAAACTTGCTCATTTTTTTCTCTCCTGTCCTCATTTTGAGCTTTTTACCATTTACTAAACTCTCTCATGTTGTTGTATTATAATTCTCCTCTAAATTATATAAAACATTTAAAATTTATGTTCTATAGAATAGAGAAAAGACAACATTTCCTTACCTTATCTGAATACATTTCAGAAAAATCTTGCTCCCTATGTTATTCCAACAGAATTTTCCTGATACACTGCAATGCTTTTCACTGCAAATTCCAACAACTATGGACAGTCATATAAGTCAAGGGTTTTTTGGGCTGGGAGGTGCAGTGTCCAAGTCTAAAAACTTACTGCTTTGTTAAAGAGACTAAGAGTATTATCAGCATTGAAATAAAGTTGTCTTTTGGAAGGTTTTCTCCTTACAGCAAAAAAAAATCTTGATACAAGTGGAGATCAGTACATGGTAAAATAACAATCCTGTAATTATGATTTCCTCATGTGACAAAGCAGGGCTAGAGATAAATAAGAGTTCAACTTCTCTTTCTCAAGTGAAAGTTCATGCATTTCAGAAAACCATCTACTTTTTGGAGAACATGGCAACAAACCAATCAGTGCTGCTTCAAGTAAAAAATGTCCAAACATGTTAAACTACAACGTTTTCTTCCAGAGAATGTTTTAAGAGACTCAAGAAAAGGCAGGACCCCCCCCCCAAAAAAAAAAAAAACAAAGAAACAAAACTTTGACAACTTACAAGACTTGAATAAAACAAAGCTAGAGATTCTGCACATAGCAAATATACAACAGAGGCTCACTCAAAAAAAAATTCAATGTTCAGTTGACTCTAGGCAGGCTGATTTAGGCAGTGTTAAAGTGAAAGCGAATTTCTCAAACAACCATGCTTCACATCCTACTATACAAATAACAGTCAGAAATGGTTGGGTAGTTCTGAACTCTGGTTGTTCCTTTGCTAAATTTTAAAATTCCTTTAGCTGCATTTTACTTATCTATGAAATCAAGATAACCATGACATCTGTTCTACAGATGTATTATTTTCATTATTTTTACTTCTCTTGTCACATTGTGATTTCCATAGCAATGGCCGTTTGCTGGGAGCAAAGCTTTGTGTACCTAGAGTATCTAGGACAAGGCCACTGCCTGTCATGTGTTTGGCAGGGCCCCGCGAGAAGTGTGCAGTTTGGAGAGCTGATGCATGTAGCCATTTGACCTTCACTTGAGATATCCATGAAACAACCAATTGTTCCTTGTATAGCCACTAGACTTGCTGTTCTGCTAATAGATTAGATTTTCCTCTGATCCCATTCTACCCTCCCCTTAAACTGTCCATGGACTTATTCATGTGCTGACTGTATAAATAAATGCACTGCGGGTACTGGGCAGTCTGCTTTCTCCCATCAGGAGAAAGGGCTCCGCCTGACCTCAGCTTTTGTGCATTGATTCCTGTCTTTTTTCACCCTCTGCCACCCTCTCTCTGAAGCTTCAAGAGCTGTGTAGGAGGCAACAACCCTTATCCTAACCAAAATGCCTATCATCTCTTACCTAGAATCTAGCAATAGTTTCTCACTGATCTTCCTCTTTATATTTCTTGATTTTCTCCATTTCCCACTATCACACAGAAACCAAAGTGATTATTACAAAGCTAGACCAAATGATCATTACAACCATTGAGCATTTTCTTTTGTTCTTTGAATAAGATCTAAGCTTCTTTTTGTGCCCTGCAAGGACTTAAGTGATCTGGCCTCACCTTCTTTGGGCTCCTGCACTTGCTGTCCCGTCCAAATTCAATGGTAGCCTCCTCCCCAGTATGGTATGGGAGACTCAATACTATTCTTTACAACTTTCTCAACTGATGGCAGTACAGACAGCTCTACCTTATTCCTTTATCTCAACTGTCTAAAACTAGCTATTGCCAGTCTATAATCTTTACCACAATGTAAAGTTATCTTTTATAATGTGCAGTTTTCTTATTTGTGTCTCCCACCATCATTCCAGAAAAATAAGCTTCACAGAGATAAGGAAACATGGATATCTTGTCCAACATCATATTTCCAGGGCCAAATAGTCATGCATGGAAACTAGTTGTCAGATACATTAACAACTCTCTTTATTAAGAGTTTACTCTGTGATAAGCACTTCTTCTCCAAGTTCTTCACAATGCACAAAATCATTTATTTCACAACCAGTGAGACAAGTACATTTCTAATCCATTGTATAAAGGGGATTTATGGATTATGGCCAAGGTCATTTAGTTATAAGTGGTGTAATCATCTTTCAAATGCTGATCAATATTTTTAGGGCACAATATGTGTTTAGCATCTATCAAGAATTTAGGAAACTATTATTAATAAAATTATTGATATTGGAGCATCTCATTCTCTTTTGGGCTTGATTCCCTAGAGTTTTAGTGGTGAAGTATGAGTTAAAGCTATCTAAAAACTCAATTGGAGCCAAGTATGGTAATATACTCTTGTAATACTAGCAGTCTGGGAGGCTGGGGCAGGAGGATCAAAAGTTTGAGTCCGGCTGGAGCAACTTAGAGAGACCCTTCTTAAAGTAAAAAAGTAAAATTGTAAAAAGGACTAGAGATATAGCTCACTGTGAAGGCTCTGTGTTCAGTCCCAAGTACTATCAACAAAACAAAACAAAACAAAACAAAACAAAACAAAATCCAAAAAGTCAAAATGGGTTGCTGACTAGACATGCTTGTTCCTCTGTCTTAGCTCTCTTTGAAAATTCAAAGGCAGACATACCTTGAGGGCACTTAGCTAATTTGACTTTAGGCTATCTCAAATAGTCTCATTAAACGTGAATCTTCATTTTAAATTAGAGAACCTAATTTGATGTTTCACAAATCTTACTTATAAATCAGTGTCACACTGCCATGGATGCTACAAAATATATTTCAGTGACTGAAAGCCAGTCAAAAGATTATCTAGAGACTTACTACTTTTAAATTAGAAGTGGAATAAGTTCAGTGGTTGAGGAATAGGAGAGAAATGGAGAAGTGAGTATTCACTGAATCTCTACCACTATCTTTTATTAGTCTTTGCTCATTTCATCCAATTTTACCTTTAGTCAAAGAGTTATATTAATAAAAGAAGGTAAATACTTCTTCTACTGCTGAGTCCAAAAAACACTAATTACAGTGCTAGAAAATATAAAGCATGTAAGTATAGGTTTCCATTAGAGAAAGAAGTTTCTCATTTTAAGCCTACAGGTTATACAGGGAGTGTTGACAATTCTATCTCACAAGGTTATTATGATGATTTACAAGAATCATTATTTGTAAAACATTTGTGTAGTGCCAAATACACTATAAATACAGACTATCCCTTATTTTTAATCTAAAATTCTCAGAAATAGAGGATTCAGATTTTAGATTGCTTTCAGCTTTTGGAATATTTACATATACATAATGAGATATCATGGGGATAAGATCAGAGTCTAAGTCCTAAATTCACTTATGTTTCATATTCATCTTATACATATAACTTGAAGGTAATTTCATACAATATTTTAGTATTGGTTTTACTTTGATGCATCCTAGGTTGTAAATGTCTTGAGGCATTTAAAAAGACAGACTTCCTGGGAGCCTAAACAAAATATTGAGAATAACTGAAACTTCCGATTACTATTATTTTTATTATTATTACTATTATTAATATTATTTGTAGTAGTAGTAGCAGTAGTACACATTTGCAGTATGTAATGATTATATTTACCATGGGGGAGTTTATATATGGACATAACACATTTTAATTCTTTTTTGTTGTTGTTGTTCCCTTTCCCTCCTATCCTTCCTTCCAACTGTTGTTCTCCTTCCCACCTGAAAAAGTTCTGTTTCCATTTTTAAAAGAGAACAATAGACAACTTAAAGTATAATTATAGCAATGTATGAAAGTTATTGTACAGATAAAGTGCTATTTTATTTGCTGCAAATTTCTAAGGAACAGGCAATGCTCTTTAATCTCCCAGCTAAAGTAAGAAACATCATTATCATCATCATCATCAACAACAACAACACAAAAACCATATCAGATTGGTTTGGATTCTTTCTTGGTTACCATGTTGTATGGCCCAAAGACTTGTGTTAAGACATAGGTCCTTTGTTGCTGAGCACTAAGTGTTCTAACACTTGGTCTTTAATCTTTTGTAGTGCCTGGTTAATCTGAGTATATAATGTGGATTTGCCTATTTGTTCTGTTTTGTTTTCCATGCAATTCCAAGCAGTAGGCATTTTGTTGAGATCAACCTTTCATTCCTCTTCTTGGCGTTTATGTCCTGCCTTTTTCACTATTGTATACTTTGCTTTTTAAGACTGTTAAAAACATTGGTATGAATAATAAATAGAAAGAAGTTCAGAATTCAGAGGGAAATATTTTTGACTTGTTTGCAAACTTCTTTGTCCTCAGTATTTTCTTCTGTTTCTCTATGCAAGCAGTTAGTATGCTGAATATTTAGTAACTCATAAGGGATTCAGTAGGGGGAAAAACAGGTAAAAAGAATCTTTCTGCACTTGTCTTTCAAAGGCTAAGTTCATTAAAGAGTTTAGATAGATCTGGGGGAATATCAAAAGTGAAGAAATACTTGAGAGAAACATCAAGTGTCAGAGATTTCCCTGAGTGGTAGTTTAATCAGAAGGAAAAAGGGTATATAAAATATTCCCTTGAGTTTGGGGGAGGAACAATGATTAGAGAATGAATTTTGATTTCTGCAGAGAAAGGAACCTCTATTTCTCGGCCATGGGCCAGAGAGGTAACAGGACTCAAAGAAACAGTACATACTGATGTCCTAAAGAAATGTCAGATGACAAGCCAGCTAGCCTTTCTGCAGGAAATCTCAGCCAGAGCCTTCATGAGACATGGGAGAAGATGGCACAAAGATCACTGTGAGACAGTGTGGGCGAGCTGGTTCTGAGATTTGACAATGAACCTTCAGCTTTCGCTGGCAAATCACCTCCAAGGAACCAGTGCAGGTTGGCCACAGGCAGAGGGATGTGTCTATGCCATCTGCTGTGTTTTCATTTTGTATCCAATTTTGTTGTGTCAAATTACATAACGGTCCCTGGGAGGTCACCTTTCCAGAATCCACCGGTTCAGATTTCTCTACCCTTGAACGTGCAATCAAATGGAATTTATTCACAGCATTGTCTGGTGTGTTGAGTGACCATCTATTTAAATTGCCTCAGGTTGGATGGGCTGGTTGAACAGAGCACAGTAAGAGTGGTGAGGCTATCCTGTTACTCTTTATATTAAGCAGCTCTAGGGCAGGACTGGAACTTCTGCTGAGAAGCTTATTTGACTCCTATAGGCACTCACTGGCAACAGGGGCACCTAACGACCTGGAGAGAGGGCTTCTCTACCACAAGAGAGTAAAAAGCCACCCAAAGATGTATCCTAATCCATGGAATTGGTAAATGTTACTTTACCTGGACAGGAGGTCTTTGTAGATGTGATTAAATTAGGGATTTAGAGATGTGATAAATATTGTGAATTATACAAGTAGCTCCCAAACGTAGTCCTTGTCAGAGAGAGGCAAAAAGATATGAGACAGGCACACAGAAAAGAAGGGGGAAGAGGACTATGATTTTCTGAGTGAGGTCTGTCTATTTCTTTCAAAGTGATAACTTATGGCAGCGTTTGCTAAAGTATGAAGCTATTGTGTCTTTGCTTTTATCTTTT